>ML251617.1:0-108267 GCA_005239495.1 Nicotiana undulata | reverse complement strand
ACAGACATACAAGTCCCCTAACACATGTGCTCATCCAAATACAATCTCAACACTCAAGCCACATGTGCTCTTTTTCCTTTATTGTTTCATCGTGAACTGTTTAAGATTTTGAAGTAGGAAGTTTCTTTTGCATTAAAGAATGTGGAAAGAACCAAAAGAAAAGGAGAGTCTAAAATACGGAAAAATTTGCACTTAAAATAACTAGCTAACAATCAATTAAATTCCATATTTTCTCTTTCCTTTGCGATTCCATTTCCACCCCAACAAAGAAGATATGGTCTCTTATACTCACTCAATTGAAGATAATCTTTGTTATTTTTCATTGATCTCATGTAACATATGTCATATAACAAAAATAGCATTTGTATTGTGCTACAAGGCCACATGTCTCCCATCAAATTAAGCCAACCGCTGCAACTAGTTAAGATCATTTTTATGTTGTATAATGAGCTTCTCATTATTACATATTCACTAAAATATTTAAGTTTGACAAAAGATAGGAAAACAGAACATGGAGCAATTCAATCACGATGTCACAAACAAATATTTCACCTTAAGGATTGTGATGACACGTAATCTCTAAAATTAGGTAAGTCGATCACTTATAACAGTTAAACCAATTAAACATGGCATGACAAAACAAGGTTTAATTTAAACACAGAAATAAAGGTGATACAAGCCTACAAAAAAAATCACAACAACTTCCCTAAGACTAGGTAGTACGGAGACGAACTCTACGAAATACATAGAAACACTCGAAATACAATATTGTTCGGATAGATAGTTGACAGTAGTATGTAAGGAAAGGTCTCCAAGGAACAACGACAATCAAGTAGTTCTACCTTGAATTCTTCACGATCAAGAAGCTCTCACCGCCTGAATCTGCTAGCTCCAATATCTGGATATGCACAAAAATATACAGAAGTGCAGTATAAGTACACCACAGTCGGTAGCCAGTACTTATCAAGACTAACCTCGGTGGAGTAGTGACGAGGATCAAGTCCAGAAACTCACTAATCAAGTAATCTATTCAAAATATCAATATAAAGCTAGCAACAAAAAGTAAAGTAAATAAATGGATCAAAGAGAAACCATATGGTAAAACAACTAAATAATCAAAGCACAGATAAAATACAAGTGAACGCATTAAAGAAATACAATGACAGTTTTAATCATCAAATCATTCCGACACAAGATTTACAACAAGAGTCACCCTGAGGCATCACACTTCATAATCACAAATCTCAAGTCACATATCACGAATCGTATGCACATGGCACCTCGTGCTTACAATATCAATCACCCTCACACGGAAAAGACCTCGTGCAACATCATAAGACATACCCATACAACAAAGACCTCGTGCCACCATATAAGTCACAACCGCCCGGACAACTTAGTTGCTGCACGGACAACTCATGAGTGATCACAAGTTCAATATCACAATCCCCCAAGCATGGTCATGGGCTCATTATCACAATTCGTCTGGCATGGTCACATGCTTAATATCACAATCCGTCCGGCGAGGTCACATGCTACCAGTCCAAATCACATCACAGAGAAAGCAGATAAACGAGAATAAATGTACATGATCAATAAACATCAAGTTTCATACTCTTGAACTGGTATAAATGACATGTTACAGTGTATGCATGTGCAAGTGTACTATCACTGTTCAAATCATTAATTAATATCAGAGACACGGAGCAGCACATTGGGAAAAACACAACAAATCACGTAATATGCTTGACACACATAAGGAAGTCAAAAGCAATAACCAGAATACTCCTCTTTCATCAACAACATGCCCTCATGCCATCACATAACATCCATATATAGCCATTATTGTCTCAGTGCATTTACAATATCCTAATAGCCAATTGTATCGCTCCGCCATGACAATAACACAATAGCCACTCGTATCACTCCGTCCAGAAAATTACACAATTGCCACATGTATCACTCCGCCTAGACAGTATATCAATAGCCACTTGTATCGCTCCGCACAATCAGCAATGGTGAAATACCACCTGTATGCTCCGCTTAACAACAATCATTCCTCACAACATGTCCACATATGCCACAATATTGTAAAGTTAATAATTCCGTTATCACAATAAAGCATAGCCCACGACTCAATAATAATATATACAAGAATTTCAACAACAACAAATAAAACAGGGAAATAATCGGACAATGAAACACATTCCATATAACAACAACTTCAATTAAAATTATATTAATAACTTAAGTCTAAAATAGTCAATATTCACATGTAAGCCCGGGTACACACTTGTCACCTCGTGTACACATCTTTCTGTCATGACCCCAAATCCTAACCGGCCGTGATGGCGTCTATCGTGGAACTAGGCTAGCCAATAATCACCTATTTATACTTTCTTTCACAAATCTCAATTTATTTTTCAACATTTCATAAATGTATAAAATTTCCAAATCTTTAAGCAAAACAAAATGAGCTAAACAGTTTATAACCATCCCAAAATCTGGAGCCAACATGTCACGAGCATCTAAGAATGATACCAATAATACTACTGTCATAATACAATGTCTCAGAACGAAGTACTAAGTAGAAATTAAGGAAAGGGAAATAGAGATGCTGTGGACGCTGGACAGCTACCTCAATATCCCAACTCTTGCTTCGTACGGACTCACATGGCTAACGCTCGGTACCAGCACCTGGATTCGCACACAGAGGTGCAATGAGTAATGGTGAGTACGCCAACTCAGTAGTAATGAAAATAAATCAAGTCTGAACAGTAATAAAACACATAGGAGATAATCACCGAATCACATTGAATAAAACTATTGATTTCCAACAGTGTATAAATTTAGTCAAATATGCTTTAAAAGCCAGTTCAGTAAAAGTCCTTTGAAACAGATATGGTTTCCAGTGAATTCAGTAAACTACACAAGAAGTATTAGTTCGAAGATAAAATGAATCATAAATAGTTACTCAAGCAAAACAAGTATCATAAACCGCCCCTCAGGTAAAACATCACTCAGAATCAGTCACTCAGCACCTCACAATCACTCAGTATCAGCCCCTCGGGCAACCTCACAGTCACTCATTCCTACCAATCAATTGTCACTCGGCACTCGCACTCAGTAGGTACCTGCGCTCACTAGGGGTGTACAGACTCCGGAGGGATTCCTATAGCCCAAGCGCTATAAACAGCCAAATCATGGCATCAATCACTCTGGCACTCGGCCTCTCACTTATCATAACAGTGTAACATGCTGCCGCGTGCAGCCCGATCCAAAAATATCCTCACAATATTGGCTCTCGGCCTCACTTAGTCAGAAACTCTTGAAGTACCACTCTGGCCATAAATAAATGGGGTTCTCGACCAAAAATAGTATTTATATCATGAAATAATATCAACAAGGCTGAGTACCAAAACAGTTTAACATGAATGAATGAGTGTAAATCATAATTACCACAGTGAGGAATATTAAAAAAAGAAGCCCCCAAGGGGTTTAAACAGGTCGGCACGAGGCCCCAAACATGGCTTACAACCCAAATATATCAAAAGCATGGAAATACGATTTATCATGTGATTTAAAAGCAGTTACGAAACTGAACAGTTGCCCCAGGAAGAAACAATTTCAAATTCCCCAATCAGTACACGCCACACACTCGTCATCCAGCGTGTGCGTCATTTCAAAATAGTGAAAAGATGCTAAGTTCGGGGTTTCATACCCTCAGGACAAGATTTAAAGTCATTACTTACCTCAAACCAACCCGAAAAGCTACTCCGCAATACTCGTTCCCCTTGAATAGGCTCCCAAAAGCTCCGAGTCTATCTAAATCAGATTTACAACATCAAAATATGCTAGGGAAACGAAACCCAACCGAAAACTATCAAATTTAGGCACTATTCCCGAAATTGGCCAAACCCGACCCCCAGGCCCACATCTCTGAATTCGATAAAACTCACAAAATTAGAATCCTCATACCCTCACGAGTCTACCCTTATCAAATTTACCAAAATCTGACCACAAATACCCATTCAAATCATCAAAACAAATTTCCTAATTTTCCTCTCATTTTCCCCCAATTTCCACTTTGATTCCTCAATTTACATGATAAAAATCAAGACTAATTCATGAAATTAATCCAAAAGTTATTGAAGAACACTTACCACAAGAATCCCACGGAACTCCTTCTCCTGAGCTCTCTAATGGTGTTTTGAGATATGGCTTAAAACCCTCGATTTTGAACTTAAACCTTTCTGCCCAGTGATTTACTCTCTGCGATCGCGGTAATAGGCACGCGATCGCAAAGAACAAAATGCTGCCCAACCAAAATAGCCCTACGCGATCGCGGAACCTTCCACTCGATGGCGAACCTTCACTTTACTGACCAGTGCGATCGCAGCCACAACCACGCGATCGCGAAGAACATCTTCCCCAGCTCCTACCAAGCTCACTACCTTATGCGATCGCGACCCTGACCACGCGATCGCGAAACATAAACTTCCACACGAACGCAATCGCGAAGCTTTATATGCGTTCGCGATTAACAAATCTCGACCCTCCCCTAGCTAAGCCTACATGATCGCAGGAACCCCTACGCGATCGCGCAAGAGAAAACCAAAGCCAAAAACACCAGATAATCTGCAGCTTCCAAACTTCCAAACTAGGTCCGTTAACCACCCGAAACACACTCGAGGCCCTCGAGACCTGAACCAAACATACCAACACATCCCATAACCTTATTCAAACTTAGTCGAGCCTTCGAAACACCGAAAACAACACAAAAACAGCAAAATCACATCGAATTCAAGCCTATGAACTTTGAAATTTCTAGATTTCACCAAGGATGCCGAAACCATCCAAAACACATACGATTGATCTAAAACTTTGCACACATATCCAAAATGAAATTAGGGACCTGCTCCAACTTCCATACTTCCATTCCGACCCCGATAGCCTATCTTCCACTGCCGACCGGAAATCGCCAAAAACTATCTTTCGCCAATTCAAGCCTAATTTTACACCGGACCTCCAAACTACATTCCGAACACGCTCCTAAGTACCAAATCATCTAATGAAGCTATCCGAGACGTAAAATCTGCATTCCGAGATCGTTTACCAATAAGTCAACTCCCAGTTGACTTTTCCAAATATAAGGCTAATTTAGGATACTAAGTGTCACAATTCCCATTATAATCATTCTTAACCTGAACCAACCGACCCCAACACAACATAAACATACTAAGCAGCGCATAAAAAATCAAAAACAAGAATAATGGTGCAAATTCTACGGAACAACCGGTCGGGTCGTTACATTCTCCCCCTCTTAAACAAATGTTCATCCTCGAACGGGTCTAGAAACATAACTGGAGTCTCAAACAAGTGAGGATATCTGCTCCGTATCTCCCGCTCGGTCTCCTAAGTAGCCTCCTCCACTGGCTGCCCTCTCCACTCCACTTTCACTGAAGCTATATCCTTAGACCTCAACTTCCTAACCTGACGACCCCAAATAGCCACCGGTTCTACCTCATATGACACCCTCCAGTTGAATTGTGCTGAAGTCCAAAAATGAAATACCGAATGAACACCCGATAGACTGGGTGTCAAAGCAATTGTATAAGCCACCTCCCAAATCTTCTGAAGCACCTTAAAAGGCCCAATGAACCGGGGACTTAGTTTTCCCCTCTTCGCGAACCTCATAACACCCTTCATGGGTGACACCTTCAGTAGTACCTTCTCTCCCTCCATGAAAGACACATCTCGGACCTTCCGGTCTGCATAGCTCTTCTGCCTAGACTGCGCCGTGCGAAGTCGCTCCCGAATCAACTTCACCTTATCCAACGCATCCTGAACCAAGTCTGTGCCCAATAATATATCCTTGCCCGGCTCAAACCAACCCACCGGAGACCTACACCTCCTACCATACAAAGCCTCATATGGAGCCATCTGGATACTGGACTGATAGCTATTATTATATGCAAACTCCGCGAGTGGTAGAAATTGGTCCCATGAACTCCCAAAATCAATGACACAGGCACGCAATATGTCCTCCAAGATCTGGATAGTACGTTCTGATTGCCCGTCGGTCTGAGAATAAAATGTTGTGCTCAGCTGTACCTGAGTACCCAACTCTCTCTGCACGACCCTCCAGAACTAAGTACTTCTGTCAGAAATGATAGAAACTGGAACCCCATGCAACCAGACAATCTCCTTGATATAAATCTTGGCTAACCGCTCTGAAGAATATGTAGTACCAACACATGAAGTGTGCGGACTTGGTCAGCCGATCCACAATAACCCATATAGCATCAAATCTCCTCGAAGTCCGTGGGAGCCCAACCACAAAGTCCATGGTGATCTGCTCCCACTTCCACTCCGGAATATATAACCTCTGAAGCAACCCACCCGACCTCTGGTGCTCATACTTGACCTGCTGACAGTTGAGACACCGAGCCACAAACTCCACAATATCCTTTTTCATCTGTCTCCACCAATAATGCTGTATCAGATCCTGGTACATCTTCGCGGCACTCGGATGGATGGAATACCTTGAGCTATGAGCCTCTTCTAATATCAACTTTCGAAGCCCATCCCCGCTGGGCACGCAAATCCGGCCCTACATCCTCATAACCCCATCATCACCAATAGTCACATCCCTGGCATCACCTCGACGGACCTTGTCCTGAAGCACTAGCAAGTGTCGGTCATCATACTGGCGCGCCCTAATCTGATCATAAAGAGAAAACCTGGAGGCTAAGCAAGCCAATAGCCGTGGAGGCTCTGACAAATCCAATCTCACCAACTGACATGCTAAAGCCTGAACATCAAGTTCTAAATGTCGCTCTACTGATGGAAGGTAGGCTAGACTCCCCAAACTCTATGCTCTGTGACTCAGTGCATCGGCCACTACATTGGCCTTCCCCAGATGATATAGGATAATGAGATCATAATCCTTGAGAACCTCCAACCATCTCCTCTGATGCAAATTCAAGTCCTTCTGCTTCAGCAGATACTGCAAACTACGGTTATCAGTAAAACTCTCACAAGGCACTCCATACATATAATGGCGCCAGATCTTCAAGGCATGAACAATGGCAGCTAACTCAAGATCGTGCACTGGATAATTCTTCTCGTGCACCTTCAACTGTCTAGATGCGTAGGCAATCACCCTACCGTCCTTCATCAATACCACTTCTAAGTCAACTCTAGAAGCATCACAATAGAATGTATAAGAACCTGAAGCTGATGGCAATACTAACACTGGAGCTGAGGTCAAAGCGGTATAGAGCTTCTAAAATCTCTCCTCACACTCGTCAGACCACCTGAATGGAGCACCCTTATGGGTCAATCTGGTAAAGGGTGAAGCAATAGAAGAAAACCCTTCGACAAAGCGACAGTAATATCCCGCCATACCAAGGAAACTCTTAATCTCTATTGCTGAGGACGGTCTAGGCCAACTCTACACCACCTCTATATTCTTCGGATCAACCTGAATACCCTCACTGGACACCATGTGCCCCAAGAAAGCTACCGAGCCAAGCCAAAACTCACAGTTGGAGAACTTTGCATAAAGCTTCTCCTCTCTCAACCTCTGCAACACAACCCTCAAATGCTGAGCCTGCTCCTCCTGGCTACGAGAAAATACCAGGATGTCATCAATGAACACTATGACAAAGGAGTCCAGATACGGCTGAAACACGTTGTTCATCAAATGCATGAATGCGACTGTGGCATTGGTCAGCCCAAATGACATGACAAGAAACTCATAATGATCATATCTAGTCCTGAAAGCAGTATTCGGGATGTCAGAATCCCGAATCTTCAATTGATGATACCCGGATCTCAAGTCAATCTTAGAGAACACTCTAGCTCCCTGAAGCTGGTCAAACAAATCATCAATATGTGGCCGAGGATACCGGTTCTTCAATGTAACCTTGTTCAGCTGCCGATAGTCAATACACATGCGCATAAAACCATCCTTCTTGTTCTCAAACAACACTGGTTCACCCCACGGTGACACACTAGGCCGAATGAACCCCTTATCTAGGAGTTTTTGAAGTTGTTCCTTCAATTACTTCAACTCCGTTGGTGCCATACGATAAGGTGGAGTAGAAATAGGCTGAGTGCCTTGCACTAGATCAATACCAAAATCAATCTCCCTGTCAGATGGCATGCCTGGCAGGTCTTCAGGGAACACTTCCGGAAAATCACGTACCACAGGAACAGAATCAACAACAGGAGTCTCACCACTAACATCCATCACAAAATCCAAATACGATAAACATCCCTTCTCAACCATACGCTGAGCTTTCAGGTAGGAAATCACCCTGCTAGGCACACTCAGTAGAACCTCTCCACTCAACCCTTGGAACCCCAGGCATAGCCAAGGTTACGGTCTTAGCGTGACAATCAAGAATAGCATGACACGGAGATAGCCAATCCATGCCCAATATCACATTGAACTCCACCATACTGAGTATCAGTAGGTCCACACGGGTCTCCAAACCCCCAATAGATATCACACACGACCGATACACACGGTCCACAACAATAGTATCACCCTCAGAATCGACACATGAAAAGATGTAACTAAAGAATCACGGGGCATGTCCAGGAAATGTGCAAAATAAGATGAGACATATGAATATGTAGAACTAGGGTCAAATAGGGGTAAAGCATCTCGGTGACAGACTAATATAATATTTGTGATCACTGAATCGGAGGCCATAGCATCTGGCCTGGATGGAAGTGCATAGATACGGGCCTAACCTCCACCTGCTCGACCTCCCCCTCTAGGGCGGCCCCTAGCTGCGTGGCCCCCACCCCTAGCTGCCTAGGTAGGTGGGGAAGTGACTAGAGCTGAAGTCGATGGCTGACCCCACTGCTGAGAAGAACTACAAGGACGACGAGGACACTGCCTCCATACATGTCAACTCTCCACTCTCAAAGAAACTCCCTAGAGCTGGAGATGGGGACTGAAAGGAACCCCTGGAACCGGAATAACCGCCCGAAGAACCATGCATAGAAGAACCCTGGAATGATGATGCTTTGGAGGAACTCTGAGCTAGAAGAGCACTAAATGAAGAACGGTCGGGATGAGAGCTGCGGGGACCCTTCCCCGAAGATGCGCCACTATAAGTTGGGCGAACTGGCTGACGAGGTCTTAATGGGAGACCTCTACTGTGCTGAAACTGCCCTTTAGAAAGGGTACCACTGAAACTTCCCAATCCACGAGGCCTCTTGGCCTCCCTCTCCTCTTGCTCCTGACGGCGAACACACTCAATATCTCGAGCAATATCAATAACCTGCTCAAAGGTAGCACCTCATACTCTCTCCCTAGTCATCAAAATACGGAGCTGATAAGTGAGGCCATCCACAAACCTCCTGATCCTCTCCCTATCAGCAGGGACTAACTCAGTAGCATGACGAGCCAACTCTGAGTACCGCATCTCATACTGCGTCACTGATCGCTCTCCCTTACGCAGCTGCTCAAACTGCCTACGTTGCTCCTCACGGTGAGACCGGGAACATACTTCTCCAAGAAGATAGTGGAGAACTGCTGCCAGGTGAGGGGCGCTGAACCAACATGCCTACACCTCTCAAAAGACTCCCACCAAGTGAAAGCAGCACCAGAAAACTGAAATGTAGCAAAGAAGACCTCACTAGTCTCTAGAATTCCAGCAGTACGAAGTATTCTCTGACACTTGTCTAGAAAACCCTGGGCATCCTCTCCCTCTGCACCACTGAATGTCGGAGGCTGAAGTCTACTAAACCTCTCCAGCCTGCGCTGCTCATCCTCTGGCATAACTGGAACGACATAGCCCTGCACTGGAGCAACCAGCTGGGCTGGAACTGCCTCGGGTGTTTGAAGGCCTTGTACAACATGCTCAGGTGTCCGGGCAGCTGGAGTCTGAATGCCTCTCCCAGCCTGAGATATAGCGGTAGTAGTATACACGACCACTACCCGAGCAAGGCTAGTACATACTGTTAATATCCTAGCCAGGGTCTCCTGATGACCTGGAATGACAATGGGCACTTCTAGTGCCTGAGCCTAACCTGCTGGAATACCCGCGGCGGGAACCTGATCCTGGATAGTAGGGGAATCAACTGGTACTGCCCCGGCTGTTGCGCGGGCTGGTCCCCTACCTCTTCCACGGCCTCGACCGCAGCCTCGACCTCTCGCCGGTCTAGCTTGTTTCTGGTCACTCTAATCAGTAGCGCTTGTCCTCACCATCTATGAGAGAAGGAAACAATAGTAGTTTAGATTTCCAGAATCAATGGAATGGCACGTCAGAATTCTAGAAAATGAGATTTTTCTAAGGGTTTTGCAGCCTCTCGAAGATAAGTACTGACGTCTCTGTAACGATCCGCAAGACTCTACTAAACCTGCTCATGACCATTGAGTCCTATGTAACCTAGTGCTCTGATACCAACTTGTCACGACCCCAAATCTTAACCGGCAGTGATGGCGCCTATCGTGGAACTAGGCTAGCCAACAATCACCTATTTATACTTTCTTTCACAAATCTCAATTTATTTTTCAACATTTCATAAACGTATAAAATTTCCAAATCTTTAAGCAAAAAAAATAATAATGAGCTAAACAGTCTATAACCATCCCCAAAATCTGGAGCCAACAGGTCAAGGGCATCTAAGAATGATACCAATAATACTACTGTCATAATACAAAGTATTAGAACAAAGTACTAAGTACAAATTAAGGAAAGGGAAATAGAGATGATGTGGACGCTGGACTCTGGCTTTGTACGGACTCAGATGGCTAACGCTCGGTACCAGCACCTGGATCTGCACACAGAAATGCAGGGAGTAATAGTGGGTACGCCAACTCAGTAGTAATGAAAATAAATCAAGTCTGAACAGTAAGAAAACACACATGAGCTAATCACCGAATCACATTGGAAAAAAGTATTGATTTCCAATAGTGTATACATTTTGTCAAATATGCTTTAAAAGCCAGTTCAGTAAAAATCCTTTGAAACGTATATGGTTTCCAGTGAATTCAGTAAAATACCCAAGAAGTATTAGTTAGAAGATGAAATAAATCATAAATAGTTACTCAGGCAAAACAAGTATCATAAACCGCCCCACGGGCAAAACATCACTCAAAATCAGCCACTCAGCACCTCACAAACACTTAGTATCAGCCCCTGGGGAAACTTCACAGTCACTCATTCCTTCCAATCACTCGTCACTCGGCACTCGCACCCAATAGGTACCTGCGCTCACTTGGGGTGTACAGACTCCGGAGGGGCTCCTACAGCCCAAGCGATATAAACAGCCAAATCATGGCATCAATCACTCTGGCACTCGGCCTCTTACATATCATAACTATGTAACATGCTGCGACATGCAGCCCGATCAAAATATATCCTCACAATATTGGCTCTCGGCCTCACTCAGTTAGAAACACTCGAAGTGCCACTCGGGCAATAAATAAACGGGGTTCTCGACCCAAAATATTATTTATATCATGAAATAATAACAACAAGTCTGAGTACCAAAACAGTTTAACATGAATGACTGAGTGTAAATAATAATTACCACAGTGAGGAATATTAGAAAAAAATAGCCCCAAGGGTTTTAAACAGGTCGTCACGAGGCCCCAAACATGGCTTACAACCCAAATATATCAAAAGCATAGAAATACGATTTATCATGTGATTAAAAGCAGTTACGCAACTTAACAATTGCCCCGGGAAGAACCAGTTTCAAATTCCTCAATCAGTACATGCCACACACTCGTCATCCAGTGTGTGCGTCATTTCCAAACAGTGAAAAGATGCTAAGTCTGGGGTTTCATACCCTCAGGACAAGATTTAAAGTCATTACTTACCCTAAACCAGCCCGAAAAGCTACTCCACAATACTCTTGCCCCTCGAATCGACTCCCAAAAGCTCCGAGTCTATCAAAATCATATTTACAACATCAAAATATGCTAGGGAAACAAAACCCAATTGAAAACTATCAAAAATAGGCACAATTCCCAAAATTGGCCAAACACGGCCCCCGAGCCCACATCTCGAAATTCGATAAAAATCACAAAACTAGAATACTCATACCCTCACGAGTCTACCCATATCAAATTTACCAAAATCCGACCACAAATACCCATTCAAATCATCAAAACAAATTCCAAAATTTGCTTCCCATTTTCTCCTAATTTCCACTTTGATTCCTCAATTTACATGATAAAAATCAAGACTAATTCATGAAATTAATCCAAAAGTGATTAAAGAACACTTACCACAAGAATCCCACGGAAAATCTCTTCCAAATCCTCCTTCTCCCGAGCTCTCTAATGGTGTTTTAAGATATGGTCTAAAACCCTCGATTTTGAACTTAAACCTTTCTGCCCAGTGATTTACTCTCTGCGATCGCGGAAATAGGCACGCGATCGCAAAGAACAAAATGCTGCCCAACAAAAATAACCCTACGCGATTGGGGAACCTTCCACTCGATGGCGAACCTTTACTTTACTGACCAGTGCGATCGTAGCCACAACCACACGATCGCGAAGAACATCTTCCCCAGCTCCTACCAAGCTCACTACCTTATGCGATCGCGACCCTGACCACGCGATCGCGAAGCATAAACTTCCACACGAACACAATCGCAAAGCTTTATATCCGTTCGCGATGAACAAATCTCGACCCCCACCTAGCTAAGCCTACGTGATCGCAGGAACCCCTACGCGATCGCACAAGTGAAAACCAAAGCCAAAAATACCAGAAAATCTACAGCTTCCAAACTAGGTCCGTTAACCACCCGAAACATACCCGAGGCCCTCGTGTCCTGAACCAAACATACCAACATATCCCATAACCTCATTCAAAGTTAGTCGAGCCTTCGAAACACCAAAAACAACAAAAAAACACCAAAATCACATAGAATTCAAGCCTATGAACTTTGAAAATTCTAGATTTCACCAAGGATGCCGACACTATCCAAAACACATCTTATTGACCTGAAAGTTTGCACACATATCCAAAATGTCATTACGGACCTGCTCCAACTTCCGGACTTCTATTCCGACCCCGATAGCCTCTTTTCCACTGCCGATCGGAAATCGCCATAAACTAGCTTTCGCCAATTCAAGCCTAATTCTACACATGACTACATTACGAACACGCTCCTTAGTCCCAAATCATCTAACGAAGCTATCCGAGCCGTAAAATTCGCATTTCGAGATCGTTTACCAATAAGTCAACTCCTAGTTGACTTTTCCAACTATAAGGCTAATTTAGGAGACTAAGTGTCTCAATTCCCATTACAATCATTCCGAACCCGAACCAACCGAACCCAACACAACATAAACATACTAAGCAACGCATAACGAAGCAGAAACATGAATAATGCTGCAAATTCTACGGAATGACCGGCCGGGTCGTTACACTTTCACATAATTCAAATAATACAATTAGGTCAAATCATACAGTGTAATTTTCTCCACACAAAGTTAGGCAAGATACTTACCTCAAATAAGCTAAATTAATCCACTAATAAGCTCTTCCCAAAGGCTCAAATCTAGCCAAATAGCTTAATAACATAAATAAAAGTCATAGGAAACAATCCCAAATAATAAAGTTTCGATGTTTAATGGAATCAAAAAGTCAACCACAGGCTCGCACCACAAAACCCGACCAAACTCACAAATTCCGAACACTCATTCAAATACGACTCTAACCATACCAAAATCATATAATTTCGACCGCAAATCAGCTTTCAAAACAACAATTAATATTTTTGAGAAGTTTTTACTAAAATGCCCAATTTCTTAAATTTAAATCATCAATCAACCACTAAAATTGAGGTTGGAAATTGGAATCATGAAATATAAACAAATCTCAGTAAAACATACTTAACCCAATCCAAATCAAGGAAATCCCCTCAAAAGATCGCTCAAAACCGAGCTCGCTAACTCAAAATTGTATAAAATAACAGAAGCCCTCGAAATAGAGTACTATGTAAATCTGCCCAAGGGTCCTCTTCGTGATCGCGTGACCTACATCGTGATCGCGAAGAACAAATCATCAGCTGGCAAAAATCTTCTTTCGCGAACGCGGTCTGACATTTGTGAACACGATGCACAACTCCCATTGCCCTTTGCGACAGGGGTCACCCGCACACGAAGGCCAATAACTAGGTGGCCCCATCTAGTCTTCACTCTATGTGAACACGACAACATAGATGCTAACACGATGACCCCCACTCACCAATGCTCTGCGAACACGGCCATCAAATCGCGAATGTGATGACCAAAACATCGGCTTCCCCAATAACACTTCGCGATCGCGATGCACTGCAGAACATTAGAAAAACCAACAACTCCAAATACGAGCAAAATGGTCTGAAACTCATCTGAAACACACCTGAGGTTCTCAGGAGCCCGTCCAATAACACCAACCAGTACCAAAACATAACGCGAACCTACTCGAGACCTAAAATCACACTAAACAACATCAAAACTACGAATCGCACCTCAATTCAAGCCTAATGAACCTTCAACTTCCAAAACTAATGTTGAACCATATCAAATCAACCCGGAAATATCTCAAATATTGAATGCATGTCCCAAATGAAACAACGGACCTATACCAACTCCCAAAACTACAATATGAACCCGATATCAACAAAGTCAACTTTTGGTCAAAACCAATAACCTTCCGAACCTTCAACTATCCAACTTTCGCCAATTCAAGTCGAAACAACTGAGGAACGTCCAAACCAAAGTTCAGACATACGCCTAAGTGTATGATCACCATCTAGGCCTGACAGAACCGTTTAAACTCCAATCCGAGATCAAATATGAAGAAGTCAAACTTGGTCAACTTTTCTAACTTGAGGCTTCTAAAATGAGAATCATTCTTCCCGATCAATCTCGAACCGCTCGAAAATCGAAACCAACCATATATGCATGTCATAATACATCATATGAAGCTACTCACAACCTCGAACCACTAAACGAATATGCAAATGATCAAAATGACCGGTTGGGTCATTACATTCTCCCTGTCTTAATCAAACGTTCGTTCTCGAACGTGCCTAGAGTCACTCCAAAGCCATCGAGCCACTACATAAACTTACCATACACATAAATAGTGATGATCTTACGTTACCCCAATACATATAATCTCGTTAATACCACCTAATCGAATATCATTCCTTCAACCTTAGTCCATAACCTTAGATCCCAATCTCATCGCTCAGGACTCTTCCTAAGACCCGATTTTCACATATACACATCGTGTCGAACCCAACCAGCTTCAACATGTCATGAATACATCCACAAGGTATAACCACACGATGTAACCCATTGTTCATAGGCCCATAGCAACACCTTCGGCCACAGTAGCTATCCAACATCAAACTCGGTACGGATAAATAACCTCAAATCAACTAGAACCTTGTTCCAAACCTTTCCAACACTGCTGATGATGTAAAAAACATGTAGATATCAAAAACACTCACCCAATCAACAAGCCACACCAAACCCTACCTAGACACATACGACGCAATCCGTACCCAACCAAAGGAACACGAATACAACTGAAGATTGAAAGAGAGACACATGAGAGAGCTATCCAATAAGTCCAACATGCACAACTTCCTATCAGTACCATACTATGAATCCATTCCACAAAGGAGAAACAAAACATACGAACTAATCACAAAGGATCTCATCCTAACATAACTCCACCGTGACACTTAGCCCGATCCAAACATACCGATCCACACGAAAACATTAGGATCCCATCCACAACACTGAATCACAATTAGAATAGACATCACACCATCTGAAATACATTCACTAACTCACCTCACTGAACAAAATCACAAGTCATGGACAAACCTTCCAGAAATCACATCAAACCCTACCGTATTAAGTAACAGAAATTTCATCCTAGACTCAAAACCCTCAATAGTATACAAACAGGAATGATAGACACGGTCTATTAGAGTAGAATCTCTCAACAAGTGTAAACACATTAACATAGTACAAGAATCACAAAATATCTCTATATATGAAGCAATATAAGGTGACCCAAAAAATAAATAAGACCTGAATCGAATAAATCTGGTGAATCTCTATGACAAACCGAAACCATAACAGTAATGACATCATCTGGTGTAACGGCCTCGGCCTTACCAGGAAAAACATTACAACGGGCGTGGCCCTCCCTAAGACGTCCTCTACCCTTATGTCCTCCAATTTTAGATGGCTGTGTAGGTAGAGTAACAACCGGAGTGGAACCCATAACGTGAGTAATCTGATGAGGTCGGAGTTTGGTTCATCTCTCATGATATGCCTAGTATCACCACACTCATAACAACCTCTCTGCTGCCGTCGATGCTAGTACTGAGTCTGTGCCGGATGACTAGAGTAACCGTTGTGGGAACTCTATGAAGTGGGCACATTTAAAGATGGCTATTCGATATGAGTACCCTCGGGTACCTTACTAGCTAGAGCACTACAGGTAACCTTAAGTGCGGACCGAATTGGCCAACTGATAGAGTCCCCGCCATGATGGGTCAGAGCGAAAGAGTAGAATCCACTAAATCCTACATGATCTCGAGGCCTATTCGCCTCCCTATCCTCCCTCTCCTGACCTCTGATACGCTCTAACCTCCTAACAAATCTCCACAACCTACTGAAATGGAGTATCGGTCTCCAACTCCCATGCCATCCAAAGTCTAAGACCATAATTGAGCCCCTCCATAAATTTGCGAACTCTCTCTCTCTCTAACAGTAGAAACCAAAGCAAGTGAATGGTGAGATAGCTCGCTGAATCTCATAGCATACTCGGACACGGTCATAGTTCTTTTCTGCAACTGCTCAAACTCAGTGTGCCACGCATCCCTGAGGGTCTGTGGAACGAATTCCCTCAAAAACATATTAAAAAACTGAGCCCAAGTAAGTTGCACTGCATCATCTAGCCTACCCTCCTCATATGCCTGCCACCACATATATGCAGACCCCGTTAGCTGGAAAGTAGTAAGGGCAACCCCGCTCACCTCCAAAATTCCCATAGTGCATAGAATATGGTGACACTGGTCTAAAATACCTGAGTATCCTAAGAAACTGCACCAGTGAAAGCAGAAGGAAAATATTTCTTGAACTTCTCAAGTCCCTCTGCTCCTCCTTTGATTCAACTAGCCTAACATACGACAGAATCACGATAACAGTTTATACTGGCATAATGCCCATAACCTGATTAACATGGGTTCGCTGCTCTTGCGCGCAGGCGGTGAGAGTTTAAGCTCCTCCTCTAGTTTTAGATGTAGTTAGAGCGACTGGGGTCAATCCCTCTTAAGACAATGGGCTAAACATACTAAAAAAATGTGCCAAGGTCTCCTGAAGTCCTGGGCTAGGAACAGGTGCCTCGGGTGCCTGCTCCCCAACCGGATCAGCTGGTGGCTCTTTAGATGCGACTTTGGTTGGCTCTCTAGCTATAGTACGTACCTTTCTGGTAGTGCGTGTCCTTAAGGATCTAGAGCTTTGATACCAATTTGTGACGATCCAAAATCCCACCTTAAGGATCATAATGACACCTTGTCTCTTAAACTAGGTAATTCTATCACTTACAACACTTAAACCAATTAAACATGACAAAATGAAACAACATTTAATATAAATACAGAAATAAAAGTGATATAAGCCTACACAAAAATAATCACAACAAGTTCCCTAAGACTAGGTAGTACAGAGTCACGAGTTGTACGGAACACATAGAAACACTCGATATACAATTTTGTTAGAATAGATAGTTGTCAGTAATAATGTAAGGAAAGGACTCCTAGTGACAACGACGATCAAGTAGCTCTACCTTGAATCCTCAGGATCAAGAAGCTCTCACTGCCTGAATGTGCTAGCTCCAATACCTGGATCTGCAAAAAAATGTATAGAAGTGTAGTTTTAGTACATCACAGTTGGTACCCAATAACAATCAAGACTAACCTATGTGGAGTAGATACAAGGCTCAAGTCCAGACACTCACTAATCAAGTAACATGTGCAAAATATCAATACAAACCTAGCAACGAAAAGTAAAGTAAATAAATGGCACAAAGAGAAATCATATGATAATTCAACAAAATAATCAAAGCACAAATAAAATACAAGTGAAAGCAATTAAAGAAATACAAAGACAGTTTTAATCATCAAATCGTTCCAACACAAAATTTACAACAAGAGTCACTCCGAGGCACCATACCTCATAATCACATATCTCAAGTCACTTCTCACGAATCTTATGCACATGGAACATCATTGCAACAATATCTATCACCCTCGCACGGAAAATACCATGTGCAACATCATAATATAACAAAGACCTTGTGCCACAATATATGTCAGTACCGCTCGGACAACTCACGTGCCAATATCACGATAGCCCGACGTGATCACATTTTCAATATCACAATCCCCTAGCGTGGTCATGGGCTAAATATCACAACTCTTCTAGCGTGGTCACATGCTCAGTGTAACAATCTGTCAGGTGGGAATCACAGGATACTAGTCCAAACCACATCACAAAGAAAGCAGATATACAAGAATAAATGTACATGATCAATGAACGTCAATTTTCATACTCTTGAACTAGTATAAATGATATGTTACGGTGCATGCATGTGCAAATGTCCTCTCATATCTCAAATCATTAAGTAATATTAGAGACACCTAGTAGCACATTGGGAATACACAACAAATCATGTAATATACATGATACACACAAGGAAGTCAAAAGAAACAGCCAAAATAATCATCTTTAATCAACAACATGCCCCCAGGCCATCACATAACATCCCCATATACCCATTCTTATCTCATTGCATTGACAATATCATAATAGCCACCTGAATCGCTCCACCTAGAAAATGTAGAATATTCACTTGTATCGCTCCGCCCTGAAAATAACAGAATAGTCAATCGTATCACTCCGTCCATACAGTAACACAATAGCCACATGTTTCACTCTACCCAGATAGTATATCAATAGCCACATGTATCGTTCCTCACAATCAGCAATAGTGAAATGCCAACCTTATGCTTCGCTCAACAACAACCAATCCCCACAACATGTCTACATATGCCACTATATTGCAAAAATATTAATACCAATATCACAATAAAGCAAAGACCACAGCTCAATAATATATAAGAATTTCAACAACAACAAAATGAAACGGGGAAATAACTTGACAATGAAAGATATTCCATATAACAACAACTTCAATTAAAAGCATATTATTAACCTAAGTGTCACAAACTCTATGGTAATACATAAAACCGGTCGAAATAAAATATTGTTCAGATAGAGAGTTGATACTAATAATGTAAGGAGAAGAATCTAAGGGATTGCAATTATCAAGAAGCTCTACCATGAATCCTCATAATCACTAAGCTCGCACTGCCTGCATCTGATAACTCCAATACATGGATCAACATAAAAATATACAAAAGTGTAGTATGAGTATACCACGGTCGATACCTAATAAGTATCAGGCCTAACCTCAGTAGAGAAGTGACTAGGTTAGAGTCAAGACACTCACTAATCAAGTAACTTTTGAAAAATATCAATTTAAAGCTAGCAACAGAAAGAAACATAAATAAATGGCACAAAGAGAAATCATGTGATAAAACAACAAAATAATCAAAGCACAAATAAAATAAGAGTGAAAGAAATAAAGGAAAACCAATGACTGTTTTAATCGTCAAATCATTCCGACACACGATTTACAACAAGAGTCACCCCGAGACACCACACTCACGTGCCAAAATCACAATCCGCCCAACGTGATCACGGGCTCAATATCACAATTCGCCCGGCGTGGTCACATGCTCAATATCATAATCCGTCTGGCATGGTCACACACTCAATATCACAATCCATCTGGTGTGGTCAACGGCTGAACATCATAATCCGCCCAGCGTGGTCACAGGCTACCAGTCCAAACTACATCGCAGAGAAATTAGATATACAAGAATACATATACATGATCTATAAAAATCAAGTTTCAAACTCCTGGACTGGTATAAGTGACACGTTATGGAGTATGCATGTGCAAATGTATTATCACATCTCAAATTATCAAGTAATATCAGATACACCGAGTAGCACATTGGGAACAATACAACAAATCACGTAATATGCATGACACACACAAGAAAATCAAGAGAAACAACCAGAATACGCCTCTTTCATCAACAACATGCCCCCAAGCCATCACATAACATCCCCATATAGCCACCCTTTTCTCACCGTGTGGACAATATCATAATAGTCACCCATACCGCTCCTCCCAAATAATAACACAATAGCCACCCGTAACACTCTACCCTGACAGTAAGACAATAGCCAACAATATCACTCTGTCCAGATAGTATATCATAGCCACCTATATCGCTCCGCACAATCAGCAATAGTGAAATGCCACATTTAGTCTCCACACAATAACAATCAATCCCCACAACATGTCCACATATGCCACAATATTTGGCAAACAACAATACCAATATCACAATAAAGCATAACTCATGGCTCACTAACAATGTATACGAGAATTTCAACAACAAAGAAATGAAACATGGAAATAACTCGATAGTGAAAGATATTCCATATAGAAACAACTTCAATTAAAAGCATATTAATAACCTAAGTGTCTAAACAGGAAATTTCAACATATAAGCCCGGGTACACACTTTTCATCTCATGTACATGTCTTTCACATAATTCAAATAATGCAATTAGGCCAAATCCTACGGGGTAGTTTCCCCTACACAAAGTTAGGGAAGATACTTACCGTAAATAAGCTACATCAATCCATAATCCCTTCTCGCATGAATCAACCTCTGGACGGCTCAAATCTAGCCAAAATAACTTTATATCATAAATAACATCCATAGGAAATGAATCCGAATAATAACACTTTGATCTTGAACAAGGATCAAAAAGTCAACCCTAGGCTCGCACCCTTGAACTCGACAAAGCTCCTAAATTCTGAACACTCATTCAAATATGAGTCCAACCATACCAAAATCATCTAATTCCAACTTCAAATCGGCCTTCAAATCATCAATTTATGTTCTTGAAAAGTTTTTACTAATCCTAAATTTCTCCAATACAAATCATCAATCAAACACTAGAATCTAGGTTGGAATTATTATATATAAACAAATCCGAGTCAAAAACACCCACCCCAATTCAAATCGTGAAAATCCAATCCAAAATAACCCAAAACCGAGCTTTCTAAATCAAAAAGTGATGAAATAACAGAAGCACTCGAAATAGAATACTATATAAGTCTTCCTAGGGGTCCTCTTCACGATCACATGACCTACATCGCGATCGCGAAGAACATGTCATCAGCTAGCCAAAATCCTCTTTCGCGAACGCGGTCAAGCACCCGCAAATGTGATGCACAACTCCCCTTGTCCTTCGCGAATACTATCACCCGCACGTGAATGTGAAGGCCACAACCTGACGACCCCATCCAGTCTTCACTGTACGCGAACGTGAAAGTAAATTCGTCGACGCAATAACCACCACTCGTCAATGATCCGGTACACATCGCGAACAAGATGATCAAAACATTAGCTTCCCAAATAACAATTCACGATCACTATTTTCCTTCCGCGATCGCGATGAACATACATGACATCAGAAAAACTTATAATTCCAAATATGAGTGAAATGGTTCGAAACTGATTCGAAACACAATAAGGCCCTCGGGACCCAGACCAATAACACCAACCAGTCCTAAGATATAACACGGACCTACTCGTGACATAAAATCACACCAAACAACATCAAAACAAAGAATCACACCTCAATTCAAGCCTAATGAACTAATGAACTTTCAAAATCCAAAACTCCCGAACCATATCAAATTAAACCATAATGACATAAAATTTTGTATACAAGTCCCAAATCACACAATGGACCAATACCAACTCCCGAAACCACATTCAGAATCTGATATCAACAAAGTCAACTCTCGGTCAAACCTAATAATCTTCAAAACCTTCAATTATCCAGCTTTCGCCAATTCAACCCGAAACAACCTAGGAACCTCCAAATCCAAATCCGGACACTCGCCTATGTACAAAATAACCATCATGACCTAATGAAACCGTCAACACTCCGGTCCGAGATAAAATGTAAGGGAACCATAATGCATACCTCTCGTCCTCTCTTACATAAAAACATCCTTTGTTTCATGAATGCACATCCTCCCTTGCACAGAATCACCCTTCGTGCAATTATTATAATGTCAAGAAGCACAATACACCCCTCGAGTGTCCACCAACCCACTATCAAGTCCAATGCATATGAAGAATGCATCAACTAACATGTGCAAATGATATGCATGGGTAATACAAGTAAAACACGGGAAATGCATGACAATCATAAGGAACTCATTTGCAAAATCAGGAATTTCACCTTCATACTGCCACATAAACTTGAATATTGAGATGCCACACTTATTCCTCCGCGTTTGCATAATCAAGAATGCCACCTTATTACGTGCGCAATAATCAAGATGCAACCCTTATTTCGCCACATGTGCATTTTCTCAAAAGTGCCAGCCTTATTTTGCCGCATGTGTATAATAAAGAGTGTCAATCAATACAATCAAAATCGCAAGGAAAAAACCTCATGGCAGCACCCAATCAATCTGCCCAACATGTTCACATGTACCATGATCATATCAATTCAAGATAACAAATTATCATCAAGAGGCATATCCTCATAATTTATCAATAAAGTCCATGAGGGCATCAAAATAATAAAGTGCATATATGTGTTCAAGATATAAGACATGACTACAACTAATCAATAGAGCAATGGTTCCACAAATACCTATTGGCCAATAAGGAAATAAAAAATCATAAATCATGATCCCTAGCATTAAAGGATAAAATCTTGTAGTCATACAAAGATCGCACATATATCATAGGGAGCATATGTTCAAATCAAGGCACAACACAAGAAAGACAAGTACATGTGTGTTCATAACATACATGTGACTACGTGAGAGGCAAGTATAACATCAATCTCAATATTAGTTTATCATGTTCAAAATAAGGCACCTATATCCTTAACAATAGCTTTAGCGTAGCTCATTTTACTCACCTAGTCAATTAATTGAATAACACATAGAATCATGTAGAACTCATAAACAAACAAGGCATAGAGTAATCTAGAATCTACCTCGAGCATGAATACCCATGGCACATGCATATACGCTCATCACCTCATATATACCTGACCCCTGCATGTATCAAACAACATTAATTAGTAGGAAAAATTCCCTTAACCAAATCTAGCAAAACACTTACCTCACTAGGGTTGGTCCAAAGCTCAAAAATCTCATTTGCTTGAGATATCAACTATAACCGGCTCAAATCTGACCAAATTTGAACCAAGGAAGTCCACAAATACCATAGGAAACAATCCTAACCCATAAAGCCTACATCTTTGAAGAATTCTCCAAGAGTCAACAAATTCATCTGGGCCCGCATGCCCGAAGTTTGAAACAAATACAAAATTTTGATAACCCATAACTTTTCGAGTCAAAAAATATAATTAGTTTCCAAAACTAGGTCCAAATCGGTACTCAAATCCCCCAAAACACACTCTCCTCAAGTGCAGGAAAAAAAATTCCCATATTTCCTTTCAAAAATCCAAATTGTAGGTGTAGAAATCCATGGGTAATACACTGCCTAGTAGTACACTATGCAATTTGACCTCCGCCCCGCGTTCGTAAAGAACAAAAACCCAACCCCCAAAACACTTTCATCGCGAGCGCGACATGATCCATGTGAACACGAAGGCCAACTAACCCCTCAGCTGTGCGAACGCGGGAGACCAAGCCTGAATACAAAAGGCTGCTGACCAACCTTCAAGGACTAGGTAAGACTAACAAACAAGACAATAAGAAAGAAAGTAACAAATAAAACAAGATATAAACGAACAGGTCTCATAAGAATCTCAATACTGAACCACAATACAATATGTTCCCAATACCCGTTGAGACTGAGTCATAAGCTCTACAGAAAGTACTAAGATCTCAATACACTCAACTATAGCATATGAGAGAAAATATAACAAGTAAGTGATGGAACAAGTGCTAACTTAAGAAAAGATTGACACATGTAAGAGTAGACTAACAACGAAAGATATAACATGTTATGCAAATTCAATTAAAGGCATGAAAAGAGTCAAAATAACCTAAACCGATTACTAGTGTCATACAATATGGTGGAATAGAAATGGGATGATTGCCCAGCACCAGTTCAATACCAAAATCGATATCTCTATCGGGCGGCACGTCTGGTGGGTCTGTTAAGAACACATATGAAAAATCTCTCACTACCGAAATTGACTCAACGGTAGGAGTATCAGTGCTGACATCCCTCACAAAGGATAGATATACTTCACAACCATCTATTGTACCTTAAGAAAGGAAACAACTCTGCTAGGAATATAATCCAATGTACCCTCCACTCCTACAACGACAAACCTAGCACAATCAGTGTCACAATCTTGGAGTGAAAATCCATAATAGCGTCATAGGGTGACAACCAGTCCATGCCTAAGATCAATCGAAGTCTACCGTATTGAGTAACAATAGATCAACTATGGTCTCAAAACCACCTATAACAACTAAACACGACCGATAAACACGATCCACAATAATAGAATCTCCCACAAACGTGGACATAAATAAAGGAGAACTAAAAGAATCATGAGATATATTCATATACGGTGTAAAGTAAGATTGATGCATCCCTATGAAACACTAGAACCATACCTGTGATGACATAATCTGATGCGACTGCCTCTGTCCTACCCGAAAAGGCATAGAATCTGGCTTGGATTTCCCCTCTAGGGTGACTTCTACCCGCCTGACTCCTACACCTAGCTGGATGTGCAGGTGGAGTGGCAACTACTGCAGCAACTATGGCCTGTGAAGTCTGTGGATTAGGTGGAATCCGGGGAGCCTAAGTAGTCTATGGAGGTGAAACCCTCCTGAGTATGGGGTAGTCCCTTACCATATGTCTGTTATCACCGAACTCAAAACAAGCTCTCGGTAGGCGTGGCTACTGAAGCTGACCCTGGCCTGGTCGGCTAGATTGGTCGCTGCAGGAACCCCGTGCAGGAGGTGCACTAGAAAGTGGCTGCGGAAAGTGGGCAACTTGTGACCTCGTAATAGCAGGAGCACCGCTAGTAGCTGGAAGCGCTGAATGAACTGGGCAGCTCACATAGCCTCTACCATGGTGGGCTGCAACTAGAGCGCGAGCACCACTATATCCTCCAGAATCTCGAGGCCTCTTGGCCTTGCAGTCCTCTCTCTCATGACCCCGCATACCCTCTAACCTCCATGAAATATCTACCACCAGCTGATACGTAGTATCTATCTCCAACTCTCAAGCCATGCTGAATCTAATACCGTAGTTGATCCCCTTGATGAATCTGCAGACTCTCTCTGTAACAGTAGAAACCAAGTTAAGTGCATGTTGGGACAACTCACTGAATCTGATAACATACTCAGACATTATCATATTCCCCTGATGCAACTGCTCAAACTCTGTGCGCCATGCATCCCGAAGGTCCTGGGGATTGAACTCTCTCAAAAAAATCTTTGTAAGCTGATCCCAAGTTAGTCGGGTTGCATCAACAAGTCTACCCTCCTCATAATCCTTCCACCACTAATATGCTTCTCCTGATAGCTGGAATGCGGTAAAAGCAACTCCGCTCACTTCCACTATACCCATGGTACAGAGAATATTGTGGCACTTCGCTAGAAAAACCTGCGCATCCTCGGTAGTTGCGCCACTAAAAGTAAGATGATCATACTTCTTAACCTCTTAAGTTTCCTGTGCTCCTCTTCAGATACCACTGGTCTGACCTCAGGCTGAGCCGGAATAACTGGTTACGCTGGCGTGATGCTCGGACCTGATTAGTATGGACATGCTCTTTTGGAGTATAGGCCGCGGGAGTCTGTGCTCCTCCCCTAGCCTAGTATGTGGCTGGTGCAAGTGGAATCAATCCTGCTTGAAATAGAGTACCGAATGTCCTCAAGAACTGTGCTAGGGTATTCTGAAGTCCAAGAGAAACAACAGGTGTTTCAGGTGCATGTTCCCCAAACAAAGCTACTGGTGGCTCCTCAGTCACTTCTTGGGCAGGTGCTCTGGCTGCACCACGTGCCCCTCCTCGGCCTCTATTCCGACCCCACTCTCGTGCGGCTATAGCAGGGGGTGCCAGTATCTGATCATCTGATCCAACGGTGCGTGTCCTCTCCATCAGTGAGAGAATAGAAAGACAAAGATTCAGATTTCGAAGTCATCCATTTTGCACGATAAGGAATCAAAGAAGTCGAATTTCGTAACAATTTTGTTGCCTCTCGAAGATAAGAACAGACGTCTCCAAACCGATCCGCAAGACTCTACTAAACTTGCTTATGACTCGTAACACCTATAAACATAGAGCTCTCATACCAACTTGTCACGACTTCAGTTTCCCAAACCCTTTCGAAACTCATCCAAGACCTCGGGGCTACAAACCAAACATCCACACATGTCTTAAAACATCATACGAACTCGTTCGTGTGATCAAAATAC
This sequence comes from Nicotiana undulata, assembly GCA_005239495.1. NCBI lineage: Eukaryota > Viridiplantae > Streptophyta > Magnoliopsida > Solanales > Solanaceae > Nicotiana > Nicotiana undulata. Next base: position 81,624 of record ML251617.1, on the reverse strand, counting down.
TATATTAACATCTAGAACTATGAATCGGACATCAAAACACATGAATTTCAAAGAAAAGTACAAGAACTTCTAGAATTTCAATCAAGTGTCTGAATATTATCAAATCAACTCCAAATGACACTAAAGTTTGCAGACAAGTTCTAAATAGCATAACAGACCTATTCCAAGTTGCGAAAAAAAATTTTGAACCTGATAGCTAAAAGTCAACCTACGGTTAAACTTCTAAAATTGAAATTGCAAATTTTCGGCAAAACAACACAAATCAACCTACGGACCTCCAAATTTTATTCCAAGCATACGCCCAAGTACAAAATCACGAATGTGAACCTACCGTAGCAATCAGAGCACGGTTCTAGGGTTGTCTTCACAAAAGTCAAACTTTGGTAAATATTTCTAACTTAGGCTTCTAAATCAAGAAACTAAGGGTCCAAATCAACGCGAAACATCCTCGGAATAGAACCAAGCAACCTCGCAAATCATAAAACCATAAATACACATGTGGGAAGAATAAAAAAGGGGAAATGGAGTCCAAATACACAAAACACTGGTCAGATCGTAACATGAAGCCATCCACATGAACACGATGGCCATCATCCACAAAACTCTGCGAATGCAACCACATCATCATGAACGCGATGAACAAATCACCAGTTAACCAAAACACTCTATGTGAATCGACACACTTATCATGAATGTGAAGCACATTAGAACACCAGAAGATTAGTTGTACAAAACTTAACAGAAATGGTCCAAAACCACCCTGAATCACACATGAAGCCCCCAAGACCCCGTCCCAACAAATCAACATGTTCAAATTCATTAACCAAACTTATCCAAAGTCTCAAAAAACTACAATTAAGATCAAAATAAATAATCAGAGATAAAATTCATTCTCAACTTTCAAACGTTCAAACTTCGCCGAATCACACATAGACTTTCTGGATCATATCCAAATAATACACACAAGTTCTAATAACTTAATGAACCTATCCAAGGTACCAAAACCACAATAGGAGTCCGATAATAAAAAAAGTCAACTCCCAATCAAACCTATAAACTCTCTAATTCTTCAAATTGCCAACTTTCGACAAATAGAGCCAAATCTTCCTATGAACATTAAATTTCAAATCCGAAAATATGTTTAAGTCCAATAATACCATATGAACCTATAAAAATAATTAAATTCCAATTTGAGATTGTTCACTCAATAGTCGAACCTTGGTCAACCTTTCCAACTAAAACCTTCCAAATTGAGAATCACTTTATCAAGTCAAATCCGGAACCACTCAAAAATTAAACCAACCCTTCACACAAGTTCGTAATGTCATTTTGGAAATGCGTGCAAAATTTCAGATCAATCGGAGGTGGTTTTGATGGTTTCACCATCGTTGGTGGAATTTAAGAATTTCAAAGTTCATAGGCTTGAACTTGATGTGATTTTGGTGTTTTGATATTATTTTGGTTGTTCTGAGGGTGCAACTAAGTTTTAATGATCATTTAGGATGTGTTGGTATGTTTGGTTGGGGTTCCGAGCGGAATTGATTTCGGATAGTTAACAGAGGTTGGACTTGGAAATTTGCAGCAAAACTGCTGCTGGTGTCATTTTACTGGTGTGACCGCACTTGCGGATGGGGGACCGCAGCCCGCAGAAGCGGAAAGGACTCCGCAGATACGGGATTCGGGCAGCTCAGTGAGGGGCCGCAAATGCGAACATGGGGCCGCACCTACGGAGTCGCAGGTGCGGAAAAGGAGTCGAAGGTGCGGAACTTCGCCGTTTAATGATTTCTCGCATGTGTGCACCTGGGACCGCAGGTGCGTGATTTTGGCGGCAAGTGTGAGAATTCCTAGACAGAACCTATATATGGGTTCCTTAGCGAACTTTTGTCTTCCTTTCACCATTTTCATACGGGTTTGAAGCTTTTGAAGGGTTTTTGAAGAGGGAAATCGATAGTTCATCATTAAGGTAAGGTTTTTGGACTCTAAACTCATTTATGTGTGATTAAAGGTCTGATTAATGGTGAAATTTGGGGGAAAATCAGTGGAATAAAATTGGAAACTAGGGCTTGAATTTAAGAGACCTTCTAGGGGTGATTTGAGGGGTCATTTGGACTCCGATTTCAGAGTTCTTTATATGTATAGCCTCGTGAGATGATGAGGATAATTTTTGTATAAAGTTTGTCGAGTTTCGAGATGTGGGACCGGGGGTCGGGTTTGACGAACTTTGAGATATTTGAGTATTTTTGATAAATTTCGATTGGGTTTCATTCCTTGGCATATTATAATGGCATAAATCCGATTGTTGGTAGATTTGGAGCACTCGGAGGCCAAATTTAGAGGCAAGGGCACTGCGCAGTAGTATTTTAGCCGATTTTGAGGTAAGTAACGTTTCCAAACTTGGAACAGAGTGTTTGAAACCCCAATTTATCTGGTATTTGATGTTAATTAAGGTGACGCATGATGGTCATGCGGGCATACACCGAATATTTGTGGCCTGGATCATCCCATGGCACTGCCTAATGGTTATTTCAGGATGATACTTGTACTGTGAAGGTTGTATTTACCTTGAACATATTAGAAATCATGTTAAGTATAATTGCTAAGGATTCACGCCAATATGTTCTGACCGGAATGGTCAGTTATTTCTATCTCTATATGTGACTATTTGCTTTCATGTACTCAATCCTATTATAGCATATGTTTCATGCCTCTCAATCTCAGTAATTGTTAGTTTATTTATATGTTATCATTATTTTGGCCTGATTCTTATATATGTGAGCCTTGTGAGTGAGACTTGTAGGTATTGAATGAGTGAGGCTGAGAGGCTGGTATTGAGACAGTTATGAGATCGGACTGCACACCGCAGCGATCCTCGAATCATGCTTTCGTTGGCTTGATATAGCGCTTGGGCTAATAGGAGCCCCTCCGAAGTCTTTACACCCCCAGTGAGCGCACAAATATTGAGGGATGGATCTTCTCTGGGCATGGATCTTGTCCGAAGTTATTGATATATTGAGGGATGGATTGTCCCTGGACATGGATCTTGTCCGAGTGATATGTTCCGGAGATGGATCTTCTTCGTAGGGCTGACTGACCTTTTCCTCGGGACTAGGTGACTACGTCACTTGTGTTTATGTATAATCTGGGATGGACTTTCCCTGGGCCTAAAGGCCAATTCTAGTATTGAGTGGACTTCCTTGTGAGAGTTTGGGATATTGTGTACATGTCATTTCTGATTCCTTATGATCATATGCTGGTATGTAGATTGTACAGACATAATTGGTGTATCTTTGTTTATTTCTCGTTATATTACGGTCATGTACAAGTTTATATATATTGTTGTTCATGAATATCGGAGGTTTAGTCCGTCACTACTTCTCAGCCCATAGTTTGGGTTCGTTACTTCTGAGTTGGTCTACTCACGTTACCCCCTTCACCTTGTCTGCAGATCCAGGTACATTGGGACCCGGCTCTGGTTATTGAGTAGCTGACAGTTTCCATCAGAGTTGTCGAGGTAGCAGCTGGAGAACGTGATCTCGTCATCACTTTCCTATTCTACCTGTCGTTATTTACTTTTCAGACTATGTTGTCCATTCCTCTTTTATTTTCATTATGTATTAGCAGCTCATGACTGTGTGACACTGGATCCGGAATTTGTAGGACTGAAGTTTTGGTTTCATAGATTGTTTCAACTTCAGATTTATTATTGTTATTATCTTCAGATTTGTAAAAATTGATATTTCTCTGGTAATCGAATCTAGATTAATTATAAATAGGTGGCTGGCCTGGTTCCACGACAGGCGCCATCACGACTTCGAAAATGGGTCTTGACAGTTTTTTGCAAGTGCGGCCTCGAAGAAGTAAGGTCTTGCATCACAGAAGCTCTTGGTCGGGGTGTCAGTGTGCTCACAAAATCGAGCATAATTCCACAGAATTGGAGTCGTAGAAGTGACTTATGGGTCCGGAGAAGCAGAATTGCTGGGAAAGTCATATATTTTTTAGGGTTGGAGCATTTTATCATATTTTGAGATCGGGGCCTTGATGACGTCCAAATATACTACTAAAAGTAAAAGAACACGTTCACATGCAATAGAATAAAGTATATTAAAAATAGGTAGAATTTTAAGTAATTTAAGATAATTGTTAATATGCGAATAATTGGTTAATTATCGGGTAACGAGACATTACCTAATTACCTAATAAGTGGATAAAAACTAAAATTCTCCTCCCCCCCACCCCCACGTGGTAGCAATCCACCTTCCAAAAGATGACTCTTAAGTCACCTTTAAATAGGTGGCAACATACTACAACAAAACATGAATTGGTAGCTAAGGAGCTATGTCTTGTATACACATTACTAAAATCAAGATAATTAGCATCCTTACAATTTGCCGTTCTCACAATCAAAAACATTAAAACATGAACTGATAAGAAGACATGGAAAGTTAGCCATTGTCAAAGCTTTCAATAAAGATTCATTTCTCATATCTTGAAAACAAGGTCTCAGTCAGAACGTTAGAAACGTTTAAAAATTCGAGCTCCTACAAGATATTAACAACGAGATTCTTCCGATCAAATTCTCCTACGAAGAATATTATACGGTTTTTTCCCTACTCCAGGTATGTTAAGGCTATTCCTTCTTTCTTTTTGGCATGATCCAAATTATACATGAGAAACGAGCAAACACACAGTTTCCATAAATTACTCTATTCGTAGAAATGCTAGAAATGTGTTTATTCTTATTCTCCCATAAGTCTTATTATTCTATCATATGTTCATGGGTCTCTGAAAAATATGTATTTGATAATGTTTATCTGAAAGATATATTGACTTTTATGGCATTCCGGAAAAATCTTATTAACGTATTTCTTATGCATTTCATGCACTGTATTCATTTACACTGACCCATGACCAAATGTCATTATATACGCGTATATATGTATATTATAGGTATATGGGCTATGGGAAAAGGTTACGACGTTATATATACAGCACCACCTGATCAGTTGATATATGTTGATGATGTTTCCCACAGTAGCCGAAATGATATGATGGGATGCCCTAAGAGGCTTGATGATATTATGTACACCTATACCTATGCATGACACGACATTTATATGCACGTACATGACATTGTAAATGTTTCAGAATTTACAAAGTTATTCAGATTTACAGATGGATTTCTTTATTCCATGTTTCATCTATGTCTTGTACGTACTGACTTTCATGCCTTACATACTTTGTATATTTTTCATAATGACGCCTTATTTACCAGGGCCTGCATTCCATGCCAGCAGGTACAGGTAGGCAAGATGACGGTCTCTCTTCTTAGGATCCTTAGTCAGTGAGAGTTGGCGTGCTCCACTTGATCCGGAGCTGCTTTTGATTTTGGTATGATATGATTGAAATATATATATGGGTATGACGTGGCTCAGTCCCGTCTTTGTACAGCTGTATTTCTATTAGAGGTCTGTAGACAGTATGTCTAGATGGATAGTGTGTGGCCTTGCCGGCTTCCAATTTTGAGGTATATAGTTGTCTATAATAGCCTTGTCGGCTCGCCCTACGTATGTTGCACGTATATTTGCATATGCCTTTTGGGCAGGTTTCCTTCATGTATATTATCCTCGTAATTCAACAGATGTTATTCGTGTTTATATTTAGTCGCATGCTCAAGGGTGTTCGACAGGTAGGACTCGGGCACTTGTCGCGGCCCATCGGTTTGGGTCGTCACACTAATCCCTTTGGAAACATTAAAGAACAAGAGTAATTAAAGAAACAATAACTAACTTCATAGTAAATAAAAATTGTTCAATACATAAGCACAATAAAATATTTAATCCACACTTTACATATGAATATTCCCATAAACAAGATTCATGTGTTGAAAAAAATACTACACACTTATATATACTATACAAAGGAAGGAAATGAAGCAATAAACATAAATGGGGAAGAAATTCTCAACCAAAAGCTTCAAATCATCAATACCCAAGTGTGTGTGCAAGAACCCTAGCTTCCAAACTTGTTCGCTCTAGTCTAAGGACTGAAAATAAGCTAAAGATGTATTACAAATGTGCTAGGTCGTGTATTTGTGGGTTTGGAGTTGAGAAAATGTGAAATGCCATTCCTGCCCAGGTGCCCGCACCTTATCCTCGCAGGTGAGGCTCCGTAGATGCAGATAGCCTATCGCAGATGCGTCAACCCAGGAGATTGACTTCTCCGCAGATACGGACATGTTCACTCAAATGCGTTGCCGTAGATGCGGACAAAATAATCGCACCCGCGATTATGCATGTGCGGATTCTTACCGCAGATGCGGTCCTAGTGCATAGTATCTCAATTACGCAGATGCGATATTCCACCTCGCAGATGCGAGGTCGCAAAAGCGACCAATATTCTGCAGTTGTGGAATCACTGAAGAATGCCTTTTTTCACTTTGTTTTGCTCAATTCCGCTTCAGTTGAATTCAAATCACTTCATGGCAACATTTACCTGAAAATCTAATAATATACACCATAAACAAACTCATATTATAATTAAAGGATGCAAAATATAAAGATAGGAGACTAGAATAAGTGGTAAAATCACCACTCATCAGGGCTCGAATTTGGGAGATTGATTCGGCGATTTTCACCTCTTGATTTAGGGTAAGTGTTCCTGACTTGGTTTCGATTTTATATCATGATTCTACCTTCTATTTTAGCATTTGACTGGTGAATCTAAGAGAGAAAAATTAGGATCTTTGGAAAAACTTTTAAACAGATAAAATGCGATTTGAACCTCGACTTGGGGTCGGTTTTCTATGAAACTCATATATTTAGACTCATATTTAAATGGGTAGTCAGAATTTGTCACTGTTCTGGGTGGCGGGCGGAGGTTGACTTTTTTTTGACTTTGTGCATATGATTAAAGATTCAAACTTTATTGTTTGGATTCGATTCCTATGGCTTTGTTTGACGTTATTGAGGTTTATTTGGCTAGATTCGGCTTGTTTGGAGGTTGATTTGAGTGGAAAGGCTATTTTGGGAGATTAGAGGTTACCGAGTGGAGGTAAATATCTTTGCTAACCTTATTAAGAGAGAAACCCCTAGGAATTGAACTATTTGGTATGTGTTTAAGGTATTGGGGGTAGCTTATATATGTGGTGGCGAGTGTAGATGAATTTATCAAGTTTATATCTGACCCGGGGGGGAGGGGGGGGGGGTGGGGGGAGGGTAGAAATTGGGGGATCTTATACCTTGTTCTACTATGTTCTTGTTTGATTCATGATTTATGTGGCTTATGTGACTACGTTCGCTCTCTTATCCATACGATATTTATTAAGTCCGTGTGCACCTTCTACCTACAATTCTTGACATATACATACATTTTCAATAATGAATATGTGATTTAGACTGAGGATTTTTGAACGAAGGATAAGTGTGCGGGGGAGACATAGATATGGCCCATTGGCCATGATGATCAGATATTGATTTATGAGGGATGCTACTATACCCCTCTTGCGCTTGAATTTGGATCTGTCCCTTCAGTGTCAGGTGTAATCCATGTTACTTTGGGCCCTGTGAGCGTAGTCGGTACATGGATTTTGCAGCGGAGCAATACATGTATTTTTCTTGGGTTATGTTGATATATGGATTGTTTCTCGGGGTACATGGATCTTGTACCAGTTGAGCATGCATTCTTATTATTGACTCGTTTTGAAGTATTTATTCATTTTGCTAATAATTGTTGCTTGTAATCCTTATGTTCTAATTTGGGAGTCTCCGTAGTATGCTATCTGTTATTTCTAGATCTGAGCAGCGTATGGTAATTTTTGTGCTAGAAAAGCATGACTTAGTACCTTTACACTTGTGATATATGTTTTTCTTGATATTCATGACATTATTCACTATTTCAGTTCTTATTCCATTATTATATCTGTGTGGCAAGTATTTGGAAGAATCTAGCCTCGCCACTTCTTTTTCGAGGTTAGACTTGATACTTACTGGATACCGAGTGTGGTGTACTCCTACTACGCTTCTGCACATCTTTTTGTGCAGTTCATTAGGTATATTCTAGCAGAGCTTCCTGATTTAGTTAGAAAATTTCACAGAGACTTAGGGTGAGTTGCACTTCATGGATCTATCTCGCAGTTACCGAATCCTTATTCTTTTATTTATTACTTTATATATTTATAGCAAAGAACCTGATATGTATACAGACTTAATTTGATTGTTGTAGTGTGCTCATGTACTCGTGCCACCTAGTTTTAGGGGCATATTGTATTGGGTGTGTTTAGGCCATGCTTGGGTCTTATTACATACTATCACCGTTTGGAGACTATTCCCATCTCTTATTGATATCTCTTTGATAAACAATGAAAATAGACTTTATTCGTTGTTTGTGAGTTGGATTTCTTAGAAAGTTTGGCTAAGCGCCATCACAGATTTGAGGTTGGATTTCGGGTTGTCACAATCAACCAGAAACCTTTCACTTAACTAAATCCAGGAGGATATCACTCCATGCAAAATACCGTCTATACTCGCATAAGACATCAACCTAGATCCATGGTCAAACCATCATGAATTCTTCGAAACCCTTTTGCACATAACCAAATTATTATAACTGAATCCCTCTAAATCAACCAATTCACTTAAACTGCTAAAACCAAAAGTACCTCAACCTAAAATGCATGTGCTGAAGAATCCTGAAATGAATCTGAAGTTGTTTTCTTCAATCTCTCCAACACTGCATATGTAGAACCAATAATAATATACAAAAACACTACAAGTCTCGGTAGCATCTGATGCAAATCCCAAATCTTAACCATACCATAAATAGCTAATCCTTGGATAGCATATATGAATTTTAAACCTACTCCAATATCTGATGCACAACCAATACGCACTGAATAACATGTGCTCCACTAGCGGCATACTCGTCCTTGTGACAGTAGTGCGGACTTCCTTAAGCGACTGAACTCTGATCGTAGAACATGCACTCCACTGATTAGAAGAAAAAACTCTTCACAACAACTTCATAAAAACCACACAACCTCACACCTTGTCGCAAGAAATAACCCACATGTTTAGCCTCTAATCGACCTCTCTTTATGACCCTACCCTGGTCATAACCATACTCGTCCACCAGATACAACAATCTGCTTCATTCCACAAATGAAAAACTGAAAGATCTTCTAATGAATCTGCATCCAAGACTAAACAACACACGGTGACAATAATCAAGCATCCACATATCTACCCAGCCCATCCGCAACACCATAAGCCATCAATGCACATTTGTGTTTGAGTACTGACCATCGCACAAGAATCAAATAGAAAGAAATTGGAGATTTAGGCTTCAGGCTTAAACAAGACCGCATGATAAGGAAAGAAAGATGGAATGTTTTTCCTAGCTGTCCTGTAGCTACCGATCTACAAGTCTCTAATAGACACTTGCACATGACCCGTAAAACCCATGACTCTAGAGCTCTGATATCAATTTTATCACGGCCCAAAATCCCACCACATCGTGATGGCACCTAACCTGACCCTCTAGGTAAGTCAAATATAATAAGTACAACTATAATGACAAATCATCAATACTAATAATAAAGACTACAAAAATTCAATACAAATATCCCAATGACTAGTAGTACAAGTCTTGAGTCACTATGATTTAGAATTTACAAGCTAATAAAATAATAAATACAACATTTGTATGAAGTTTACATAAACACAAATGAAGCCTTAAATTCCATGAACAGAGTAGTTGAATTGGGAACGCCAGTACGCCTTTAATGTAAGCCTCCGTCTTCCTGAGCTACTCAATTCTAGAACCTACATGTAAGGTGAAAAAGTGTAGTATTAGTACAACCGATCCCATGTTGTCACAACCCAATTCCCACCATAATAGTGATGGCACCCAATCCTGCCGTTAGGCAAGCCAACAATTAATCAACACGTCGATCAATAGTCCATAACACATTGTAGTACAATTGAAGAAATAAATAAGCGAAATTTATCTGTTTCTAGAAAAAGTATTGATACGATCTTTAATGTTCGAACGTGGTCGAAATATAAAATTGATTATCTTAACAGAAATGCAACCAAGAATGAAAATCTAAATCCCCAATTTCGTTTTCACAAGTGCAAGGGCATCTACTAGAATATGTGATACAACTATAACAACTGCCTGAAACAAGAAATAGAAAAAATATTGTAAATGAATAGGATGGGGACTCTGTGTGCTGCAGATCGTAACATAGGATGCAGCTCACCACAAAGTCTCCTTAGAATCTACGCCTACACGCCTAGATAACAACTGATTGTACCTATCTCACTATCTATACAATTAGTGCAGAAGTATAGTATGACTACGTAAATCAATGTGTACCGAGTAAGTATCTAGTCTAACCTCAAAGAGGTAGTGACGAGGGATTGACTTCGACACTTACTAGTGGTCCAATAATCACGGATAATAAAAGTAAACAGGTGAAACGAAACAAGTAGCAACGAAATAGTTAAATATAATTAACATAATTCTTAGCGTAAGAATAATTACAAAATCATCAAATACCATAAAATGCCTCAAAGGAAACAAAGATAACCAATATTAAAATCAATATCAAACATAAAGTTAGGAATACTCATATGTACGCAGACTCTCTATCAAATATTGCGCATGATTCTGCCGAGGCTAAAGTCTTGATCCTATAAGAGTGATTGTTCATTATCTCGTCGTTGTCGTAAGATGCGATCCATAGGATGCATCTAACAATACTGCTGAGGCGTTCAGCCCGATCCCATAAGAATAGTAAAACTTTTGACTGTTCACCAGCCCAACTCACGAATATATGTGCGAGTTCTGAAATTAAGAAACATTCTAACAGATACGTACAGCGTAAGAGAAATCCATAAAAGAAATTGTAATTTTCGCGGCCAATGAAGTAGTGCATCAAGTCTCTAGAATAGCAAAGTTCGATACTTTATGCAAGTCTAGTCTTTAGAAAAAACATAAATTAAAACATTTAAACATGCAAGAATAACTCAAGTGGTACAATTAAAGCATGGACTGAGTCTAAGTCTACCCAGACATAATCAAGAACTTAGCATACGCATGGACGCTCATACCCTCATACATGCATAGCTCCAATAACACGTAGCAAGTATAGCATTTACGGGGTAAATTCATTTTTACAAGGTTAGACAAGAGACATCGCTACGAAATATGATAATCAGCTCAAACACCTCTCTTTAACACTTCCAACCAATTCCAAACAATCCGAAACTAGCCAAATAACGTGAAAACCAATTAAAACATACTCAAAATCCCATAATTTATCATTTAGAAACTATTATCAACCCTGCACGAAAAGTCAACAACAGGGCCGCGTGCTCGAATTTTGAAAATTATCGAAAATAAATGCTCCCCATAATTTATATGGTCTATATCAAGAAAATCATCACATTCCTTCAAGGAATTAACGCTCGAAACAAGGATTTACCATTCCTCAACTTTGGGGCTCAAAACCCCAATTTCTGATAGGTTTAAGGTTAAGTTTCAATGATGACAATAATATCTTATGTTATATTTGCAGGACAAACAAAAAGAAAATAATGGAGATGCTCAGCAATATTGCTACTGGATTCGAAATAGCAACTAAGGAAAGAATGAAGATGTTGTTACTATAATCAAGGGAAGAAGATTGACTCGTCCTCAATCTAGGGAACTTAGATTGCATTCATGGATTTTCCAATTAAGAAGATTGTCAGCAATTACTTCGATCTTGAATCAATCCACTCAAGGCGTAAACATATCCTTGAATCAAGCTGTGACAAGGAAGGTCACATTCGAATTTGGGCTCTTCAAAGAGCAATATTCGAAGAGGCACCCCTTGGGTCAAATCCCTTAATTAAAGATCTTGTGCCTCTGATTTTGCTAAAGACTCAAAGACTCTTTTCTCTCTCATTAGAAGGTTGATCATTCAAGATGAATACTGCGCAACTACACACAGTGTATTCCAAGTCTGTCTACTTCTTAGTTCAAACACTATAATTCTTAGTTATCACTGTCTCAAAAGATAGAGAGGTTTACAATACAAAAGAGAGTTTTGTCAACTTCTTTGAACTCAAGTGTTGATACTGTACGTTAGTGGTGAACACGATAAAACCATCTATATTGTAACTTTGTTCAAAGATCTTAAGTGAACCCTTGTGACCCAAGAGAAACTGGATATAAGTACCACAACGATACCGAACCATTATAAATCGCTGTGTGCTTATTTATTTCTCCTTACGGCTTACCGTCACGACCCGAAATCCCACCTTCGGGCCATGACTGCGTCTAACATTGAACCCGCTAGACAAGCCAACGTTTGAACTAGATAAAATTCATTAACAACTAACACATATAAGATAAATAAAGCATTGATGGTCCGCAATGTGAAGGTTAACAAATAACCAGAATATAACATAGCAATTTCGAAATAAAACCCATATACAAATCCCATAACTGGTGTCACATACTCACGAACTGTCTAAGAGATTACTAAAAACAAAGGTCTGAAAATAAGTACGTAGGACTGTCTTTGAAATATAAAGTAAGACAGAGTTGAAAGTGAAGAGTAGAAGGTGACGCCAAGGCCCACGAACGTCTGCGAGTCTACCTCGATGTCTCCTGTATGAACTGATGAGATGCTCCGACCGTCAGTGATCACCGGGTCCGGCTGCGTAGTCTGCACAACATAAAGAAGTGCAGGTGTAGCATCAGTACAACCGACCCCATGTACTGAGTAAGTGCCGAGCCTAACCTCGGCGAAGTAGTGACGAGGCTAGGACCGACAACAATATATGTACCTGTGCAATTCTATATAATAACAGGAGAATATCGACGGAAATAAGCAAGTAAGACAGATACGGGGAGAACATGCTGGGGGAAAAAAGGGGAAACAAAATGCTAGCATGGTAGAACAAGGTAATAACTGAAATATAAAAGTAAAATCAGGAATTTAACTTCTCAAAACAGATAATGAATAGCAAAAGGCACGGCATGTCCCCTCGTGCATACCTCACAATCACTCGGCACGGAATGTCCCCTCGTGCGTATATAATAACACTCGGCACGGAATGTCCCCTCGTGCGTATATAATAACACTCGGCACGAAATGCCCCCTCATGCATCACCTCACAATCACTCGGCACAGAATGTCCCCTCGTGCGTATATAATAACACTTGGCACAGAATGTCCCCTCGTGCATCACCTCACAATCACTCGGCACGGAATGTCCCCTCGTGCGATAAGTAACAAACAAAGCAACAATATAATGTGAAAGTCAACATTAAGTAGTCTCAAGTGCATGGAAATGCTCAATAAAATCCTATAGTCCCGGCAAGGAGAAAACATCAATTACAAACTCAACAAATGCCCGACAAGGGTCTCAGCTATAACCAACCTCGCATCAGAAATACAATTTCACAGTGTAAGCCTCAACTGAAACAAATAACTCAATAACTCCCCACGTCATGAAACAACATCAAGGTATCACTACTAATTCACCAATTACTCATAGTGCGGGGAATATTAAGAACACAGTAAGTTTCATCACAATTGACTCACGGGTATGCTTGACCGCAACATATAGGCACTCGTCACCACGCCTATATGTTGGACATGGGTTACACATAGCAAATAAGACTCTATACCTAATCCCTCAAGCTGAGGTTAGGCCAAACACTTACCTCGACAACAGAAATGCAAGTCAAGCCTCAATCACAGCCTTCCCTCTCGAATCCAACTCNCCCAAGCCTAATTATACATTTCATACTATTCTTCCAAGAATACTAAAATTCGACCCCGGGCCCACACGTTCGGATTTTCAAAAATTCATGAAGGAATATATTACCCGGAGTCTAAGGATCGAAGTTATGTAATTTATACAAGAATTCATCGCCTAACATGGAAAATCCCAAAATCCTCAAGAACCCTAAAATTACTACCTAATTCTATGATTTTTAGATGATTAGGTAGTGAATTTAACTAGGAATTAATGTTAAAACTAGAAGTTTATGGGGTTTAACTTACCTCTTGCAGTGGGTGAGCGAGGGAGGTGTTGCCCAAGCTTGGATGCTCTCTAATGGAGGTTGAAGATGGATAAAAAATGAAGAAAACCCGAAAATTTTGGACATTTAAAAGGGCTGCCAACAGGGGTTTCCGCACATGCGACCTTAGGACCGCAGGTGCGGTCTCGCACCTGCGAGAAATTGATCGCCCCTGCGGAAGAAGGGCCTGGGACCCTAGGCTCGCACCGGCGGAGTTGGGAGCCGCACCAGCGGTACCGCTCCTGCGGAATTTTGATCGCCCCTGCAGAAGAGTCGCACTTGCGATGGCCTGGACCGCGGGTGCGGTCCCGCACCTGCGGCTGGGCAACCGCACCTGCGGTCACACCAGCTGCTGTGCACCAGCAGTGATTTTTGCTGGTTTTTGGCCTCGTGCGTGGTCCGGGAGGCACCTGGGCCCACCCGAGCCCCCGTCCAAATATACCAACAAGTCCCAAATTATTAAACGGACTTGCTCGAGCCCACGGAACACTCAACACAACGCTGAAACTAAAAATCACCCTCCAAAACCCCAGAATTCAAAACTTAAGAACTTGAAATTCTAAACTTCTATAACGATGCGCCGAACCGACCCACATAACTCGGAACGACTACAAATTTTGCAGACAAGACATAAATAACGTAGGGGAACTATTCCCAGCCTCGGAATTACATTCGGACCTTGGTAGCATAAAATCACATTCTTAACCAAATTTCAAGTTTTTATGAACATCCTCAAAACTTTACTAACTCTAAATCTCTCATTTTGATCTGAAACTCGTCAAATCAAGTTCGTTTTACACCAAATTTCACAGATAGAACAAATAACATATAATAAACCTGTTCCAGGCTCCGGAACCTTAATACGGGTCTGGTAACATGGTTTTCACTTAATAATTCATTTTCAAATTCCTTTATTATTTCCAGAAAACAATTTCCTTTAGAAATTCATTTCTCAGGCTTGGCACCTCGAAATTCGATTCCGGGCATACGCCTAAGTCCCATATTTTTCTACGGACCCTCCGGGACCGTCACATCACGGGTCCGGGTCCGTTTACCAAAAATGTTGACCAAAGTCAACTTTATTCATTTAATTATCATAAATTCTATTTTTCATCCAATTTCAATATAAAGACTTCCCGGCTACACGCCCGAGTTGTGCACGCATATCGAGGTGAGATCAACGGAGGCTTTTAGAGCCTCGGAACAAAGATATAGCTAAAATTACTTAGAATGACCGTCTGGGTCATCACACTTACTTTCATTCTGTTTTGTGATTAGTCAACTAATACTTGTATTAGTCGACGAAATTTTAATCAGTCAACAATTCACCCCCTCCCCTCCCCCCCCCCTCTTGTACTTTCAATTGGTATTTGAACAAGGCTCACAATATTTGCTTAACCGCTAGTGAGAAAAAGATCAATGAGATCCAATATTGTTGTCAGTGCTCTCTTTCAAGAAGGAATCTCTCAGGTTCGATCCCCTTACTTCAATGGTCAACATTTCTCTCACTGGAAAGTTCACATGGAAATGTATACTATCTCATATGACATCAAAGTATGGCGTACGATCAAAAAGGGAAACCTCCCGATTCCTCCCAAGAAGGATGCAAATGGTCAAGTGATCATATCCACTAATCCTCTAGATTTGGACGATTACACCGATGAACAAGATGATGTTATCACTATTAATGAAAAAGAAAAAAATCGATTGTACAATGCTATTAGTGGAGAAGAATATGAAAAGATATCCAGTTGTGAGACTGCAAAAGAAATGTGGGATAAACTGGAAGTCGCTTACGAAGGAACCGACAAAGTGAAAGAGACTAGAATAAATCTCTTGGTTCGGGACTATGAGTTATTTCAAATGAAGGATGGTGAATCTGTAGAAGAAATGTTTTCCAGGTTCAGCAAAATTCTTGGAGATCTCAAATCATTTGGAAGACCTATTAAAAGTGGCTAATATGTTAGAAAGCTCCTCAGAAGCTTACCTACAATTTGGCAACCAAAGGTCATTGCTTTAGAATGTCAAGATCTTGACAAAATAACCTATGATGAACTCAGAGGTGACTTGATCGCTTTTGAGAAAACTCATCTTGATAGACAAATTCAAGAGAAGAAGAAAACGGTTGCTTTCAAGGAAACTATGGCTGAACAATAAAATGAAGACGGAGAAGAAGGAGGAGAACAAGATGAAAATATTGCAATGCTCTCTCAAGTCGTGACCAGCATGATGAGAAGAAACATAAATAACAGAAGAGGTAAATCCAACTTCAGAAAAGTAAGGGTGAGTAATGAAGCTGATAAAAATGATGGAAGATGTTACGAATATGGAATGTTCGAACACATTTAAGCTGACTATCCGGAATTAAAAAATAAGCTTAGCAGAAACATACAAAAGAATAAAGCTTTTGGAGCATGGAGTGATGGGGAGGAATCTGATCACGAGGAAATTGCCAACATATGATTTATGGCTCTAAGCGACAATGAAGATTTAGGGGAACTTGGGCTAATGGCAGACAACAATGATGAGGAAGATGACTCAATAGAACCTCGTTCACCGTCGGATGAAGGAACTAGTGAGGTACGTACTCATTTATGCCCTAATTGTTATGGACTTCAAGAATTTGTTGATATTGCTCTTCTAGACATAGAAAGAGTACTAAATGAGCTCAGAAAAGTCAAGAGAGAAAAAGAGAGAGAGAAGAAGGACTGGACCCTGAAACTAGAAGTACGCAAAATTGAACGTGATATGTTTCAAGACGAAGTAAATGAACTCAAGCTTCAATTGAATGGATTGAAAATGACCTCAAATTATAGTCCAGTCAAGTCTGATCAGACTATTCATCACAAAAAGAAAATAGCTTGTTCCTATTGTGGAAAAAATGGTCATAGCACTAACAATTGCAGGAACAGAATTAGAGCTGAAAGTAGTTTTGGCAACTCTAACAGCTCATCTTGCTCCTACTGTGGTAAAAAAGGTCACACCTCAAATCATTGCAGGTTCAAAACGTCTGGAGATGGGTCTGTAGACCAAAATCTTCAAACCAAACTAACACTCAGAAGTCTAACCATTCAGGACCCAACCAGGCTTGGGTACCTAAAAATGAGTAATTTATTTTGCAGGAACACCGCAAGAGGAATTGAAAAGGAAAATGGTATCTCGACAGCGCGTGTTCCATACATATGACGGGTGACAAACAATTGTTCAAATCTCTCACCAAGCTAGATGAGGAAAAATTACCTTTGGTGACAAATCCAAAGGAAATGTTATTGGTGTTGGAAAGGTTCCTTTAAGCTCAACATGTGATGTAGATGATGTCTACTTAGTTGATGAACTTTGCTACAATCTTCTCACCATCAGTCAACTATGTGACAATGTTTATGAGATTCGTTTTAAGAAACATTGATGGTTCATAGAAGACGAATCAGGTAATATCATTCTCTCAGGTAATAGGGACATAAATGTCTAAACTATCAAAAACATAGAAAACTTTGAGGATCAAATTTTCCTTACTTCTATGATTGAAGATCCCTGGGTTTGGCATAGAAAACATGGCCATGCAGCATGCATACCATTCAAAAACATTCCAAACATGATCTTGTTATTGGTCTCCCAAAACTAGATTTTTCAAAAGATCATATCCGTGATGCATGTCAATTAGGAAAACAAATTTGATTTTGTTTCAAAGTCAAAAACATTATTTCTACCTCTAAACCTCTTCAATTGCTACATATGGATTTATTTGGTCCTACTAGAACTGCTAGTATAGAAGGTAAGAAATATGTTTTTGTTATTGTAGATGATTTTTCTAGATTTACGTGGGTTATGTTTCTTAGTCATAAATATGATGCTCTAAAGAATATTGAAGTTTTCTGTAAGAAGGTTCATCGAGAAAAGAGATACTACATCTCTACCTTTAGAAGTGATCATGGAGGAGAATTTGAAAGCAGAGCCTTTGAAAATTTCTGCAATGATCAAGGAATCTCCCATAATTTCTCATCACCAAGATCACCTAAACAAAATTCAATAGAGCGTAAAAACATAACCTTGAAGGATATGGCAAGAACCATAATCGTGGAAAACTCTCTACCTCATCATTTCTGGGCAGAAGCTATGAGTACAACATGTCATATCATTATCACGACCCCAAATCCACAAGGGCCGTGATGGCGCCTATCGTGAATCTAGGCTAGCCCTTTACACAGTGAAATCAATTTTTGTCTGTTTTATAGAAATATTAACACATAAACTGATAAGGATCCACCTTTAAAATAGTTTCAACAGGAATAATAATAAGAACAAGCAATCTAAACGGCCCCCAGACCTCGGGAGTCAACTATCATGAGCATCTAAGATGATAATACAATGTATCAAAATATAACTTTGTCACTAATACAAGTACGAAAGAAACATTAAAGTATAGTGATAGGAAGGAAAGGAGGTCAGATGTGGACACTGAGCAGCTACCTCGGTCCTCGATCAAAAATCCAAGCACGTCAGGAGACACTAGCGAGATGGTCCGGTACATGGATCTACACACAGGGGTGCAGAGAGTAACGTGAGTACGCCAACTCAGTAACTAACCAAAGTAACTAAAAACTTGAGTGCAGTGACAAGCATTTATAAATCATATTTTGTAAAAACAGTAGTTCAACTTTTGGTAGGAAAACTTAGTAGAAAGAAGAGTAAGAAAACAGTAAAATTCACAATGTATCCGCCTTTCAGGCCCAATATCACTCATATCAAGGTATCTCAGTCACCCACATCTCCACTATCAGTATGCCATGCTCTCACTAAGCACTCTCACTCAACAAGTACCAGATATCCACTCAACTGCTGCGGTGTGCAGCCCAATCTAATACATACATATATACATATATTGTTGCGGCGCGCAGCCCGATCCATATATGATATGTTGCGGCGTGCTGCCCGATCAATATATAATAGTCGACTGTGCTCACTGGGGTGTACATACTCCGGAGGGGCTCCTACAGCCCAAGCACTATGTTGCTGCGGCGTGCAGCCTGATCCATATATAATGTATATTGCTGCGGCGTGCAGTCTGATCCATATAATATATAATATATATTGTTGCGGCGTGCAGCCCGATCCATAACTATCCTCACATACTCAGCTCTCGGCCTCACTCAGTCATCATCACAAGACACTCGGACAACTCATCTCAACTCATGGGACTCAGCCCCAAAGTACCTCTCAGAGTTTCAAAATAGTGTAATAACAGTGAAAATAACAATAAGTAGAAAGCATGACTGAGTTCGCAAATGTTCTATCAGGATAGTGTGAGAATAGTGAAAATGTACCTTTGAAGGTCTAAACAGATCGGCACAAGGCCCCAAACATGGCTTACAGCCCATAAAAAAGTATAGATTTCTAAAATACAGGATATCGTAAGGTTTCAAATCGAATACGCGGCTTAATAGTCGCTACGAGACGGACCAAGTCACAATTCCTATAGGTGCATGCCCACACGCTTGTCACCTAGCATGTGCGTCACCTTATTTACAAAAATAATGTAAAATACCGGGGTTTCATACCCTCAGGTTTAGAGTAACAATCGTTACTTACCTCAAAACAGTCTAAAATCTACTTCTCAATGCTCTTGCCCCTCGAATCGGCTCCTAAATGCACCGAGTCTATCAAAATCAGATTCACAACATCAAAATATGCAGGGGAAACTAAACCCAATCGACAACTATCAAATTTAGGCACAATTCCCGAAGTTGGCCAAATTCGACCCCTGAGCCCACATCTTAGAACTCGATACAATTTACACCAAAATGATCATCATCCTCCCACGAGTCTATACATACCAAGAACACTGAAATCGGAGTCCAAATGACCCCTAAATTCCCCATTTTAAGGTCTCTTAATCCCAAGCCCTAATTACCTATTTTTGCACTGATTTTCCCCAAATTTCTACCACTAAATAGACCTAATCACATATAAATGAGTTTAGAGTCCAAGAACCTTACGAAGAACTATCGATATCCCTCTTCAAAACCCTCCAAAAGTTTGAAACCCGTATGAAAATGGTGAAAGAAGATAAAAACTCGCTAAGTCCAACTTATATACTTTCTGCCCAGGAATTTTGCACATGTGGTCCAATGACTCACACCTGCGGACCGCTCTTGCGGTCAAATATACCGCACCAACGACTTCTCCTTAAACGGGCAAAATTCGCACATGCGACTCCATTTTCGCCCCTGCGACTTCGCAGGTGCGGTCCAACGTCTTCTTCTGTGACTTTTCACTGAGCTGCCCAAAATCCGCACCTGCAGAGTCCTGTCCGCTTCTACGGGCCCGCACATGCGGCTTCCCATACGCATGTGCGGTCACACTAGAAACATCACACTAGCAGCTGATCCGCTGAAATTTTGCAAGTTCGAACCCCCGTTAGCCATCCGAAATCAATCTCGATCCCCTAGGCCCCCAACCAAAAATACCAACAAGCCATAAATGATCATCCGAACTTAGTCGCATCCTCAGAACACCCAAAATAACATCAAAACACTAAATTCACCTAGAATTCAAGCTTATGAACTTTGAAACTTCTAAATTTCACCAAAGATGCTAAAACCCTCAAAAACACATCTGATTGACCTGAAGTTTTGCACAAACGTCCAAAATGTCACTACAAACCTGTTCAAACTTTCAAAATTCCATTTCGACCCCGATAGCCTATTTTTCACTGCCGACCGAAAATCACCAAAAATTAGCTTTCGCAAATTCAAGCCTAATTCTACACCGAACTTCCAAACTACATTCCGAACACACTCCTAAGTCCCAATTAACCTAGTGAAGCTACCCAAGCCATAAAATCCGCATTCCGAGATCATTTACCAAGAAGTCAACTCCGGTTGACTTTTCCAACTATAAGGCTACTTTAAGAGACTAAGTGTTTCTATTCTCACCACAACCATTCCAAACCCAAACCATCGGACTCCGAAACATCATAAACAATATAAACAATGCATGACAAAGCAAAAACAGGAATAACTGTGCCAATTCTATGGAACGACCGGCTGGGTTGTTACATTCTCCCCCTCTTAAAAAAATGTTCGTCCTCGAACGGGTCTAGAAACATACCTGGAGTCTCAAACAAGTGAGGATATCTGCTCCGCATCTCCCGCTCGGTCTCCCAAGTAGCCTCCTCCACTGGTTTTCCTCTCCACTGCACCTTCACTGAAGCTATATACTTAGACTTCAACTTTCTGACCTGACGACCCAAAATAGCCACTGGCTCCACCTCATATGACATATCACCCTCGAGTTGAACTGTGCTGAAGTCTAAAACATGAGATGGGTCACCAATATACTTCTGGAGCATCGAAACATGAAATACAGGATGAACACCCGATAGGCTGGGTGGCAAAGCAAGCCTATAAGCCACCTCCCCAATCTTCTGAAGCACCTCAAAAGGCCCAATGAACCTGGGACTCAGCTTTCCTTTCTTCCCGAACCTCATAACACCCTTCATGGGTGACACCTTCAGCAGTACCTTCTCTCCCTCCATGAAAGATACATCCCGGACCATTTCTGATCCGCAAAACTCTTCTGCCTAGACTGCGCTATGCGAAGTTGCTCCTAAATCAACTTCACCTTATTCAACGCATCCTGAACCAAGTCTGTGCCCAATAGCCTAGCCTCGCCGGGCTCAAACCAACCAATTGGAGATCTACACCTCCTACCATATAAAGCCTTATACGGAGCCATCTGAATGCTAGACTGATAGATATTATTATATGCAAACTCCGCGAGTGGCAGAAACTGGTCCTATGAACCCCCAAAATCAATCACACAGGCACGTAACATGTCCTCCAAAATCTGAATAGTGCACTCCGATTGCCCGTCGGTCTGAGGATGAAATGTTGTTCTCAACTCAACCTGAGTACCCAAACCACTCTGCATGGCTCTCCATAACTGAGATGTGAACTGATTACCTTTGTCAGAAATTATAGAAACTGGAACCCCATGCAATTGGACAATCTCCCTGATGTAGATCTCAGCTAACCGCTCTGATGTATAAGTAGTACTAACAGGAATGAAGTGCGCGGACTTGGTCAGCCGATCCACAATTACCTAAATAGCATCAAATATCCTCGAAGTCCGTGGGAGCCCAACTACAAAGTCCATGGTGATCCGCTCCCACTTCCACTCCGGAATATCTAACCTCTGAAGTAATCCAGCTGGGCTCTGGTGCTCATACTTGACCTGTTGGCAGTTGAGACACCGGGCTACATACTTAACAATATCTCTCTTCATCCGCCGCCACAAATACTGCTTTCTCAAATCCTGGTACATCTTCGCGGCACCCGGATGAATGGAATACCGCGAGCTATGAGCCTCTGCTAGAATCAACTCTCGAAGTCCATCCACATTGGGCACGCAAATGCGGCCCTTCATCCTCATAACCCCGTCATCACCAATAGTCACATCCCTTGCATCACATCAACGGACCATGTCCTGAAGAACTAGCAAGTGTCAGTCATCATACTGGCGTGCTCTAATCTGATCATAAAGAGAAGACTAGAGGCTACATAAGCCAATACCCGCGGAGGCTCTGACAAATCCAATCTTACCAACTGCCCTGCTAAAGCCTAAACATCAAGTGCTAAAGGTCGCTCTGCTGCTGAAAGGTAGGCTAGACTCCCCAAACTCTATGCTCTGCGACTCAGGGCATCAGCCACTACATTGGCCTTCCCTAGATGATATAAAATAGTGAGCTCATAATCCTTGAGAAGCTCCAACCATCACCTCTTTCGCAAATTCAAGTCCTTCTCCTTCAGCAGATAGTGCAAACTACGATGATCGGTGAAAATCTCACACTGCATTTCATACAAATAATGGCGCCAAATCTTCAAGGCATGAACAATGGCAGCTAACTCAAGATCATGCACTGGATAATTCTGCTCGTGCACCTTCAACTATCTAGACGTGTAGGCAATTACCCTACCGTCCTGCATCAATACCGCTCCCAAGCCAACTCTAGAAGCATCACAATAGACTGTATAAGAACACCAACCAGTAGGCAAAACCAATACTGGAGTTGTGGTCAATGCTGACTTGAGCTTATAAAAGCTCTCCTCACACTCGCCAGATCATCTGAATGGAGAATCCTTCTAGGTCAATCTCGTCAAGGGTGAAGCAATAGAAGAAAATCCTTCTACAAAGCGACGGTACTATCCCACCAAACCAAGGAAAATCCTAATATCTGTAGTTGAGGACGGTCTAGGCCAACTCTGCACCGCCTCTATCTTCTTTGGATCAACCTGAATACCCTCACCGGACACCACGTGCCCCAAGAAAGCTACTGAGCCAATCCAAAACTCACATTTGTAAAACTTTGGATAAAGCTTCTCCTCTCTCAACCTCTACAACACAACCCTCAAATGTTGAGCATGCTCCTCCTGTCTACGAGAATATATCAAGATGTCATCAATGATCACTTGGACAAAGGAGTCAAGATAAGGCTGGAATACACTGTGCATCAAGTGCATAAAGTCTATTGGGGCATTGGTCAGCCTGAATTACATAACAAGAAACTCATAATGGCCATATCTGGTCCTGAAAGAAGTCATCGAGATGTCAAAATCCCGAATCTTCAACTGATGATACCCGGACCTCAAGTCAATCTTGGAGAACACTCTGGCCCCCTGAAGCTGGTCAAGCAAATTATCAATACGAGGCAGAGGATACCGGTTCTTCACCGTAACCTTGTTCAGCTACCTATAGTCGATACACATACGCATATAACCATCCTTCTTCTTCACAAACAACACTGGTGCACCCCAAGGTGACACACTAGGCCAAATGAACCCCTTATTTAGGAGTTCCTGAAGCTGTTCTTTCAATTCCTTCAACTCCGCTGGTGCCATACGGTAAGGTGGAGTATAAATAGGCTGAGTTCCTGGCACCAGATCAATACCATAGTCAATATCCCTGTCAGGTGGCATTCCTGGAAGGTCTGCAGGGAACACGTCCGGAAAATCACGGACCATCGGAACAGAATCAACAGTAGGAGTCTCACTATTAACATCCCTCACAAAAGCCAGATAAGATAATCATCTCTTCTCAACCATGCGCTGAGCCTTCAGGTAAGAAATCACCCTGCTAGGCACGTACTCAAAAGAACCTCTCCACTCAACCCTAGGAACTCCAGGCATAGCCAAGGTCACGGTCTTAGCATGACAATCAAGAATAGAATGGCACGGAGATAGACAATCCATACCCAGTATCACATCAAACTCTACTCGGGTCTCCAGACCCCCAACAGATAGCACACACGGCTGATACACACGGTCTACAACAATGGTATCGCCCACCGGAGTCGACACACGAACAGACGTCACTAAAGACTCACGGGGCATATCCAGGATATGTGCAAAATAAGACGAGACATATGAATATGTAGAACCAGGGTCAAATAAAGCCAAAGCATCTCGGTGACAGACTGAAATAATACATGTGATCACCGCATCGGAGGCCATAGCATCAGGCCTGGTTGGAAGTGCATAGATACAAGCATGACCTCCACCTGCTCGACCTCCCCTCTAGGGCGGCCCCTTGTTGACTGACTACCACCTATAGCTGCATGGGTGGGCGGTGAAGTAACTGGACTGAAGTCGAAGGCTGGCTCCTAGACTGAGATGGACCTCCAATAAAATGAGGGCACTGCCTTCTAATATTCCCGAACTATCCGCACTCATAATAGCTCCATGGTCCAGGAGACGGGGATTGAAAAGATCCCCTGGAACCGGAATAATCGCCCGAAGAACCATGCATAGAAGAGCCTTGGAATGATGATGCTCTGGAGGAACTCTGAGCTGGAAGGGCACCAAATGAAGAACGGCGCTGATGGGAATTGCGGGGACCCTTCCCCGATGAGGCACCGCTATAAGCTAGGTGAACCGGCTGAGGAGGCCTAAATGGGCGGCCTCTATTGTGATGCAACTACCCCCTAGAAGGAGTACCAGTGAAACTGCCAGGTCCCCGAGGCCTCTTGGCCTCCCTCTCATCTCGCTCCTGATGGCGAATGGACTCAATATCCTGAGCAATATCCACGACCTGCTCAAATGTAGCACCTGACACCCTCTCTCTAGTCATCAAAATACGGAGCTGGTAAGCGAGGCCATTCACGAACCTCCTAATCCTCTCCCTATCAGTAGGGACTAACTCAGCCGCATGACGAGCCAACTCTGAAAAATGCATCTCATACTGTGTCACTGATAACTCTCCCTGACGCAGCTGCTCAAACTGTCTGCGCTGATCCTCCCTGTGAGACTGAGGAACATACTTCTCCAAGAAGATAGTGGATAACTGCTGCTAGGTGAGGGGTGCTAAACCAACAGACCTACGCCTCTCGAAAGACTCGCACCAAGTGAAAGCAGCACCAGAAAACTAAAATGTAGCAAATGAGACCTCACTGGTCTCCAGATTCCCAGTAGTACGAAATATCCTTTGACACTTATCCAGAAAGCCCTGGGCATCCTCGCCCTCTACGCCATTGAATGTCAGAGTCTGAGGTCTACTAAACCTCTCCAGCGTGCGCTGCTCATCCTCTGGCATAGCTGGAACCCCATAACCCTGAACTGGAGCATCCGTCGGGGCTAGGACTACCCCCGGTGTCTGAAGGACATGTACAACCTGCTCAGGTGTCCGGGCAACTGGAGTCTGAGTGCCTCCCCCGGCCTGAGATGTAGCGACAGTAGTAGACACAGCAACTGCCTGAGCCAAGCTAGTACATAGTGACAAAATCTGCACTAGGGTCTCCTGAAGACCCAGAATGACAATGGGCACTTCCGGTGCCTGAGCCTGTCCCGCTGGAATACCCGCGGCGGGAACCTGATCCTGAATATTAGGGGGATCAACTGGTACTACCCTGGCTACTGCGCGGGCTGGTCCCCTACCTCTACCACGGCCTCGTCCGCGGCCTTGACCTCTCGTTGGTCTAGCTGGTGTTGGTCACCCTGATAAGTAGCTCGTGTCCTCACCATCTGTGAGAGAATGAAACAACATGAGTTTAGATTTCCAGAAGCAACAGAATGGCACGACAAAATTCAAGAAGTGGGATTTTTCCTAAAGTTCTGTAGCCTCTCGAAGATAAGTACAGACGTCTCCATACTGATCCGCAGGACTCTACTAAAGCTGCTCATGACCATTGAGTCCTAGGTAACCTAGAGCTCTGATACCAACTTGTCATGTCCCCAAATCCACAAGGGTCGTGATGGCGCCTATCGTGAAACTAGGCTAGCCCTTTACACAGTGAAATCAACTTTTGTTTGTTTTATAGAAATATAAACTCATAAACTGATAAGAATCCACCTTTAAGACAATTTCAATTGGAATAATAATAAGAACAAGCAATCTAAACCGCCCCCAGACCTCGGGAGTCAACAATCATGAGCATCTAAGATGATAATACAATGTATCAAAATATAACTTTGTCACTAATACAATTCTGAAAGAAACATTAAAGTATAGGGATAGGAAGGAAAGGAGGTCAGTTGTGGAAGCTGAGCATCTACCTCGATCCTCGATAAACAATCCAAGCACGTCAGGTGACACTACCGAGATGGTCCGGTACCTGGATCTGCACACAAGAGTGCAGGGAGTAACGTGCGTACGCCAACTCAGTAAGTAACCAAAGTAACCAAAAACTTGAGTGCAGTGACAAGCATTTATAAATCATATTTTGTAAAAATAGTAGTTCAACTTTTGTTAGGAAAACTCAGTAGAAAGAAGAGTGAGAAAACAGTAAAATTCACAATGTATCCGCCTTTCAGGCCTAATATTACTCATATCAAGGTATCTTAGTCACTCATATCTCCACTATCAGTATGCCATGCTCTCACTAAGACTCTCACTCAACAAGTACCAGATATCCACTCAACTGCTGCAGTGTGCAGCCCGATCTAATGCATACATATATACATATATTGTTGCGGCGCGCAGCCTGATCCATATATAATATGATGCGGCGTGCTTCCCGATCAATATATAATAGTCGACAGTGCTCACTGGGGGTGTACATACTCCGGAGGGGCTCCTACAGCCCAAGCACTATGTTGATGCGGCGTGCAGCCCGATCCATATATAATGTATATTGTTGCGGCGTGCAACTCGATCCATATAATATATAATATATATTATTGCAGCGTGTAGCCCGATCCAAAACTATCCTCACATACTCAGCTCTCGGCCTCACTCAGTCATCATCACAAGCCACTTGGGCAACTCATCTCAACTCACGAGACTCACCCCCAAAGTACCTCTCAGAGTTTCAAAATAGTGTAATAACAATAAAAATAACAATAAGTAGAAAGCATGACTGAGTTCGCAAATGTTCTGTCAGGATAGTGTGAGAATAGTATAAAAGTACCTCTGAAGGTCTAAACAGATCGGCACAAGGCCCCAAACATGGCTTACATCCCATAAACAAGTATAGATTTCTAAAATACAGGATATCGTAAGGTTTCAAATAGAATACGCAGTTTAATAGTCACTACGGGACGGACCAAGTCATAATCCCTATAGGTGCACGCCCACACGCTCGTCGCCTAACATGTGCGTCACCTCATTCACCAAAACAATGTAAAATACTGGGGTTTCATACCCTTAGGTTTAGAGTTACAATTGTTATTTACCTCAAAATAGTCCAAAATCTACTCAGCAATGCTCTTGCCCCTCGAATCGGCTCCCAAATTCTTCGAGTCTATCAAAATCAGATTCACAACATCAAAATATGCTAGGAAAACGAAACCCAATCGACAACTATCAAATTTAGGCACAATTCCCGAAATTGACCAAACCCGACTCCCGAGCCCACATCTCAGAACTTGATACCAAAATGATCCTCATCCTCCCATGAGTCTATACATACCAAGAATACCGAAATCGGAGTCCAAATGACCCCTCAATTCCCCATTTTAAGGTCTCTTAATCTCAAGCCCTAATTACCAATTTTTACACTGATTTTCCATAAATTTCTACCACTGAACATACCTTTAATCACATATAAACGAGTTTAGAGTCCAAAAACCTTACCTCAATGATGAACTATCGATATCCCTCTTCAAAACCCTCCAAAAGCTTGAAACCCATATGAAAACGGTGAAAGAAGACCAAAACTCGCTAAGTGCAACTTATATACTTTCTGCCCAGGCATTTCTCACCTGCGGTCCAAAAACTCGCACCTACGGAACTCTCCTGCGGTCAAATATACCGCACCTACAAAGTCTTATTAAATGGGCCAAATCCGCACCTGCGACTCCATTTTCGCACCTGCGACTTTGTAGGTGCGGTCCAACGTCCGCTTCTACAGCTCCATTTTCGCACCTGCGACTTCGCAGGTGCGGTCCAACGTCCACTTCTGCAACTTTTCACTAAGCTGCCCAAAATCCTCACCTGCGGAGTCCTGTCTGCTTCTGCGGGCCCGCACCTGCGGCTCCCTATCTGCAGGTGGGGTCACACCAGAAAAAACACACCAGCAGCTGATACGCTGCAATTTTGTAAGTTCGAACCCCCGTTAGCCATCCGAAATCAATCCCGAACCCCTTGGGCCCCAACCAAAAATACCAACAAGACATAAATGATCATCCGGACTTATTCGCATCCTCGGAACACCCAAAATAATATCAAAACACTAAATTCACCTTGAATTCAAGCCTATGAACTTTGAAACTTCTAAATTTCACCAAAGATGCTGAAACCCTCCAAAACACATCCGATTGACCTCAAATTTTGCACACACGTCCAAAATGACACTACGAACCTATTCCAATTTCCGTAATTCTATTCCGACCCCGATAGTCTATTTTCCACTGCCGACCGGAAATCACCAAAACTAGCTTTTGCCAATTCAAGCCTAATTCTACACCGGACCTCCAAACTACATTCCGAACATACTCCTAAGTCCCAATTAACCTAGCGAAGCTACCCGAGCCATAAAATATGCATTCTGAGATCGTTTACCAAGAAGTCAACTCCCTATTGACTTTTCCAATTATAAGGCTACTTTAAGAGACTAAGTGTCTCTATTCTCACCACAACCATTCCAAACCCAAACCATCAGATTCTGACATATCATAAACAGTATAAACAATGCATGACAAAGCAAAAACAAGAATAACTGTGCAAAATCTACGGAATGACCGGTCGGGTCATTACAATCATTAAAAGATGTCTTATTCGACCAATTCCCAAAAAGACTCCCTAGAAACCAAAAATCAGCTACTTCCACCGTTTCGGATGCAAATGCTCCAAAGGTATATTTCTTGGTTACTCTCCCTCAAGTAGAGCTTACAGAGTTTATTCCTGAAGATGAGAAAATCTTTTATGCTCCAAAGTCTGTTATTGTAGGTAAGGATCATCAAAGTGAGTCAGCTAATCTACAGACTCAACCAGTTGAAGCTCCTCCAGAAGATCATGACCTATCCCAACCAGATCAGTCGACTATCAAAGAAAAGGAGTCTACAACAAATATCCAAATAAATGGAAGAATGAACCGGATATCCTCACAAATCCATTATAGGAGATCCACATGAGGGAATAACTACAAGAAGATCTCAAAAGAACAAATCTCATGTAGCTCTCATTTCTCAAATTGAGCCCAAGAATGTTGATAAAGCTCTATAGGATTCTCATTGGATTAATGCTATGAAAGAAGAATTAGATCAGTTTGAGAGAAACAAAGTCTGGAAATTAGTTCCAAAGCCTAAAAACTCTTCTGTTGTTGGAATTAAGTGGGTTTTCAGAAATAAATTGGATGAATCAGGCCAAGTTGTTAGGAATAAAGCAAGACTGGTGGCTCATGGTTACTCTCAACATGAAGGAATCGACTACGATGAATCCTTTTCACCTGTGGAAAGACTTGAATCCATCAAAATTCTACTTGCTTTCGCTGCTCACAAAGGATTCAAATTATTTCAGATGGATGTTAAAAGTGTGTTCCTAAAGGTTTATATCTCTGAAGAAGTATACGTGAAGCAACCTCCTGTATTTGCAAATGCTACTTTTCCAAACCATGTATACAAGATGACTAAAGCCATTTACAGTCTCAAACAAGCTCCTCGAGCATGGCATGAAAGGTTAAGTTCTTTTCTTCTAAATCAAGGTTTCAAACGAGTATTATCGATACAACTCTTTTTATTAAGCAATCCAGTTCAGGTAATACATTACTCAAATTTACGTAGATGATATTATCTTTGGTAGCCCTAACTCGGTTCTTTGTAAAACATTTGCTCTTTCCATGAATGGAGAATTTGAAATGAGCATGATGGGAAAACTGACCTTCTTCCTTGGACTTCAAATCAAGCAGTCTCCTAAAGGGATTTTAATCAGCCAAACCAAGTATACCAAGGAGCTAATCAGAAAGTTTGGGATAGGAAATTCTAAGGCTATTGGCACCCCCAATGAGTCCAACTACCGTGCTAGATAAAGACAACCATCGAAAAATGGTTGATGAAACTATGTATAGAGGAATGATTGGATCTCTACTTTATTTAACAACCAGTCGACCAGATATTATGTTTATTGTATGTAAATGTGCTAGATTTTAGTCGGCTCCTAAGGAATCCCATCTTACTGTTGTTAAACGTATAATTAGATATTTAATTGGTACTCCTGAGTTAGGACTATGGTATGATCACACTAACAAATTCTCCTTGATAGGCTTTTCAGATGTTGATTTTGCCAGAGACAAGATTGATAGGAAGAGTACTGGTGGGACATGTCAATTGCTAGAAAATGCTTTAGTAACTTGGCATAGTAAGAAACAAAATTGTTTTGCTCTATCAACGACTAAGGAAGAATACCTAGCTGTTGGAAGTTGCTGTACACAAGTCCTATGGATTATGCACCAACTTCTGGATTATGATTTGTCTTTTACTTCCACTCCTATTTTTTTGTGACAACACTAGTGCTATCTGCTTATCTAAAAACTTTGTGAATAATTCTAGAGCAAAGCATATACAAATTAAACATCATTTTATCTGTGATCATGTAGCAAAAGGTGATATTACGTTACAGTTTATTAGAATGATTCTCAACTTGCTGATATTTTTACTAAACCTCTTTTGGAAGAAAGATTCTGTATTCTCTGGAAAAAGATTGGCATTGTGCAAAATTTTTAAATCAAATATTTCCTTATGTGTTTAAATTATTTTACACGCTTTCAGTATATTTTATTTCATTAATTATCTGTGTTCTAATTACTTTTTCTGTGGAAGTGCAATTATTACTAGTACCGCCGATCAGTCACTTCTGAACCATCACTTTCGTCTATACTTGTCCTTTCCAGTAACCAAGAAGCCTCTTCACTCCTCTCAAATTCCTTGATAAAAAACTTCCATCTCCAATACCCCTCTCATTCCTTACCAAACAACTTCTTTCACTATGGCCAAAAGAAACCCCTCCTCTGCAACCAGACGCAGTCGAATGTTTCAAAAACCTAATGAAGAGCATGTGGATGTGGAGTCATCCATTGACTCAGATTTTCTCAAAACAGACAATGATAGAAGTGCTTCATCTGAAAATCACCCTATCACCCCAAAAAATTCCGGCAAGAGACGCCTGGAGCAAACCCCCCAAAAGGCTGCATGCAAGAAGGGTAAGGTAGAACGCCTGTAATTTGGTCTTGAGGACAAACTAATCTTCTATGGACCTAGTGAAAAGGCAAGGTTTTAATCCTACAAGTCAAAATTCATGGCTTATGGACGCTCTATAAGTCTTTCTCTTATGTAAAGTCTTCATTGTGATGTGACTGCAATTTTCTATTTTCAGCACCTTTCCCCTTTATTTGACACTCTTGGAAATTCTCTGTATGAAGAACCTATGTGAATGTTTTATGCAAATCTATTTGTGAATGATAAGGATGACTTGGAATCTATGGTTTTAGGGACTATAATTGTGTTGGACTCTTACCAATTTGAAAAGATATTTTCTGCCAAGTTTAGTGGGTATGATGTGTTTGTCCAAAATTCTTGGCCCAAAGACTTTGAAGTGTCCCTTGATGAAGCAAAAAATTTTGTCTAATAACCCCTCTGATATTGGCCCCAAAAATCTTAAGTTTGGACACCGTGTCTTGGCCCACATGATTTCCACCACTCTCCTTCCCAGGTCTGGGTCCCTCAGTTCTTTATCCACTAGAGATATATTTGTCCTCTACTGTCTGGTTAATAATAAGCGCCTTGATTGGTTTGTGTGATTCATCTGTATATGCTTGAGAGTATCAGGGATATTTCCTCCTCTACTGCTTGTCTGCCTTATGGTCTTCTTATCTCTCATATCCTGGAAGTTGTGAAAGAAGCCTTGGCACCCTTTTCACCCAAGCACATCTCCAGTACTTATGATAAGACTTTTTTTATGATGGGGTACACTCTAGGTGATGATGGATGGGTTAAGAGAGACAAGGTTGAAAGTGCTCCATCTCTAGTTGATGTCCAAACTGATCAACCAGTCTCTCAGTCGACTACCTCTCATAACCTTCAACAAATTCAACGCTACCTTGATGGAGTCAAGCTGCTGCTTGTGGAGATGAAATAATGGGTAGATAAGATCAGGGATGTCACTAAGGAGACATGTATAGATGTGGCCAAGCTTCAAATGGACATAAGAGCTACAAGGAGACAAGGAACCAGGGCCTTCAATTCCATGACTAAGAAGATGGACAAGCTCGCCAAGGATGTTGAGAATTCTTATGACTCCTTCTACATCAAAGTGATCAACACCCTCAAATACTTTCTATGACGCAGTTAATTATCTATGGTTGTGTTGTTATGACAAACGATTTTTTTTCTTCTTTTTGTTGATGGTTGCTTTTAGACAAATTCTTTTGGTCTGTACTAACTTAAGCCTCTGCTGAAGGCTCTACTGCTCTAACCATCTTATTAGTATGAACATGATATTCTATATTGTTCTGTGTGCTTCTCTTTCCTTTTTGATTGATGTCAAAGGGGGAGAAGATGTAAGTAAACACTCAGGGGGAGATATGTCTTTTTGATTGATGTCAAAGGGGGAGAAGATGTAAGTAAACACTCAGGGGGAGATATGTGGACATCATAATGGAATAACATACTCTCAGGGGAGGCAACAACTCAGAGAGAGAAACTCTTCAAAAGGAAAGTATCTTAAATTACCTTGTTTACTCCTTCTTGATTGTCATCATCAAAAATGGGGAGATCGATAGATTTAAGGTTTAATTTCAATGATGACAATAATATATTATGTTATATTTGCAGGACAAACAAAAAGGAAAAAATGGAGATGCTCAGCAAGATTGCTACTGGATTCGAAATAGCAAGTAAGGAAAGAATGAAGATGGTGTGACTACAATCAAGGGAAGCAAATTGACTCGTCCTCAATCAAGGGAACTTAGATTGCAATCGTGGATTCTCCAATTAAGAAGATTGTCGGCAATTACTTCGATCGTGAATCAATCCACTCCAGGCATAAACATCTCCTTAAATCAAGTTGTGACAAGGAAGGTCACAACTGAATCTGGGCTCTTCAAAGAGCAAAATTCGAAGAGGTACCCCTTGGGTCAAGTCCCTTAATCAAAGATCTTGTGCCTCTGATTTCGCTGAAGACTCAATGACTCTTTTATCTCTTATAAGAAGGTTGATCATTCAAGAAGAAGACTGCGTAACTACACACACTGTATTCCAAGTCTATCTACTTCTTAGTTCAAACACTATAATTCTTAGTTATCAATGTCTCAAAAGATAGAGAGATTTAGAATACAAAAGAGCGTTGTGTCAACTATTTTGAACTCAAGTGTTGATACTATACGTTGGTGGTGAACACGATAAAACCATCCTTATTGTAACTTTGTTCAAATATCCTAAGGGAACCCTTGTGACCCAAGGGAAACTAGATGTAAGTACCACAATGGTACCGAACCAGTATAAATCGATGTGTGCTTATTTACTTCTCCTTACTGCTTACTTTCATTCTGTTATGTGATTAGTCAGCTAATACTTGTATTAGTCGACTAAATTTTAATCAGTCAACAATTCAACCCCCCCCCCCCTTCTTGTACTTTCAAATTCTACTATCGAAACAAGAATAAAAATGATAACCACCAAAAATAATTATGGAAAACATCAAAATAAAGGCTATGTATTTACCCCCAATTGAAAACGAAAAGATTGCCATAAAAATCACCTCAAACCGAGGTCTAGAACTTGAAATATACTCAAAATACTAAAATACTAGGTCTGCCAATTTAAAACACTACCCAGGTGAATGTTTTTCATCGACTTCGTGGGACACCTTCACGTTCGTGAAGTGCGATTTTTATCTTTGACCGGTCAACCCAGAATTCCTTATTCGCGTTTGCATGAGCTACCTTGCGTTCGTAAAGAACAAAAGTTTGGACCTAAAACCAGAAATCTTTCCCGACACTAAAATGGACATAATTCTCTCATACTACTTCGGAATTCGGCGATTCTTGTTTTTATGGTTCGAAAATCACAATACGTATCTAATAGTTCAATCAAAGAATAATTCAGATCTAATTTTCTCATTATAATACCCTTTATGCCCAAAGAAATGATGTCGAAAATTAAATTAGAGCGTGACACAACCCGATCCCCAAAACACATCTAAATCAAACCAAAACTTACGGACAAGTCCAAAATTAACATACAAACCTGTTGAAATTTTTAAATCATGAATACGAGATCGTTAATCCTACTATTCGACCGTGGTCAACTCATTATCTTAAACTTAACCAGTATGCGACTCAAGTGTTCGATTCACTCTTAAACACCTCATAATGCAACCAAATTTCACACACAAATCTAATATGACAACACAAACATTCACCAAGGATCCGAATACCAAACATGACCCGATATCCCAAAGTCTACTCCAATTCAAACTTAGTATGTTCAAAAACTTTCAAAAGGCAAGCTTTCGACAATAAGCACTGAATTGCTTCCGGACCATCCGATACTCCCAAAAAATATACCCAAGTATGAAATCTCCTTACGAACCTATAGGAATCTTCAAAACCCGATTCCGAGGTAGTTTACTCATAAGTCAAATCATGGTTAACTCTTTCAGCTAAAAGCTTCTGAATTAAGAATTATTATCCCAAATCAACTCCGAACCTCATGAAAGTCAAAACCAACTATACCCACAAATCATAATGCATGATATTAAGCTCCTCGAGGTATCAAACCGCCGAACGATATGTTAAAGCTCAAAATAACCGGTCAAGTCGTTACACGTGTACTCAGCAAGTATCTTGCTAACCTTGGTTAATTAGTGGAGAGACTTTAAAGTCAAAGACACTCACTTAATATAACATGTGTACTTCATAAGCAAGAGAAAATAACAAAGAGAAAAAAAACAAGTATAAATCAAAGAATCGAGTGAAAGAAATAATTAGCCTAATTAACAAATATAACGACCAAACCTTTATGATTAATCAAATATGTGAGAAGAGAGAATAAAATCATGAACATACATAATCCATAACCGGAAATCCATATTAAAAAGGGATATGTTCAACTTATCAGATCAAATGGCATGATAACATCCTTCGTGCATTTTCACTCTTCCTTGCCGTTCACATGTATGACAACACCAAACAAAGTAGAAGGTATAGGTGCAACAATAACAAATCAGGAAGAAGGCATAAATACATATATATATATATATATATATATATATATATATATGTATATATATACATATATATATACATATATATATATATATATATATGTGTGTGTGTGTGTGTGTGTTTGTGTGTGTGAGGGAAATGCATGTCTCTAGTCCTCGCATGCACGAAAACACTCTTCGTGCCATGAACTCACATCCTCACTTGCATCAAATCATCCTTCGTGCCTGTACATATGTCAAGAAGCACTAAACACTAAACCCTGAACACTCCTCGAGTGTCTACCAACCCGCTTTCAAGTCCAATGCATATGAATAATGCATCAACATGCATATGTAAATGATATGCATGGTTAATACATGTAAAACATGTGAAATGCATGACAAGAATAAGGAAATCGTGTGCATAATCAGGAATGGCACGTTCATACCCCAACATAAATATCAATAATGGGATGCCACACATATTTCGATGCATGTTCATAATCAAGAATGCCACCTTATTGCGCCACATGCACAATAATCATGATGCCACCCATATTACGCCACATGTGCATTTTCCCAAGAGCGACGCCCTTATTTCGCTGCATGTTCATAATCAAGAGTGTCGCCTAATTGCGTCACATGCGCAATAGTCACGAATGCCAGATGTACAAACAAAATTTTAATGGCACGCCAAATACCTTGTGCTACAATATCAATCATTATCGCACGGTACAAATCGCGTACCAACGCCCAATCAATTCGCCCAACATGTCCACATGTGGCATAATATTAACAATTCAAGTTAACAAACTATCATCAAGAGACATATTCTCATAATTCATCAATGAAGTGTGCAATGACATGAAAATAATGAAGTGCGAATGTGTGCTATAGATATAAGACATGACTACGACTAATTAGTTTAGCAATGATTCCACAAATGCATATCTTAGCTAATTAAGAAACAAAAATTCTAAAACATAATATCTAGCATGAATGGATAAACTCTTGTATTCATACAAAGGATCGCACATATATAACAGAGAGCACCCGTCAAATCAAGGAAACACAAGAACAACAAGTACGAGTGTGTGTTTACAATATATATGTGACTACGTTTAAGGCAAATGTAGCATAAATCTCAATATTTGTTCATCAAGTACAAAATAAGGCACTTAATTACATAACACATAGAATTAAGTAGTATACACAACCAAACAAGGCATAGAGTGATTTAAAATCTACCCCGATCATGAATACTCTTGAACATGTATATAAGTTTGTCACCTCATATATACATGAGCATGTAGCAAACAATATTAATTAATAGGAAAAGTTCCCTCAACCAAAACTAGGCAAAATACCTACCTCATCTAGGATGGTCCAAAGCTCCAAAATCGCATTTCCTTGAGAAATCAACTCTAACCGGCTAAACTCTAGCGAAACTTCAACCAAGGAAGTCCACTGATGCAATAGGAAGAGATACCAAACCATAAAGCCTTGATTTTTGAAGAATTTCCCTAAAGTTAACAAAATTCAACTCGCGCTCACGTACCCGAAATTCGAAACCAATACCAAAATCTGATGATCCATAACTTGCCAAGTTTAATATGTAATTAGTTTCCAAAATCGGATCAAAATCGACACTCAAATTCCCAAAATACACTCTCATAAACTGTAGGCGAAACCCCCAAATCTTCTTTTAAAATTCAAAGTTTTAGGTGTAGAAATTTATGGGTAATCAATATGTAAACCAAATCCAAGTGTAAATCAGTTCCATCTAAGGTAGTAGTGAAATTGCTCTTCAAAATATCCTCTCTCGAAGTCTAGCGCTCAAAATATGACACAAAGGGGAAAATGCAAAAAGTTGTAACTTAAATACACTGCCCAATTATACACTACACGAACGCGGCCTCAACCTTGTGTTCGCGAAGAACAAAAATTCAGTGCCTGAAAAACCTTCATCACGAATGCGACATGCCCCATGTGAATGCGAAGGCTAAGTGACCTCTCAGTTATGCGAATGCGAGAGACCAAGCGCGAACGCGAATGGCTGCTAACCAACCTTCACCAATACTTCGTGGACGCGAAGCCATTCAGCCGAACATGATAGCCATCATCCATAGTACTACGTGAACGTGACCAATTTATACCGAACACATTGAATAAATTATCAGTCAGCCAGAACACTCCATGCGAACGCGACACAATAATTTCGAACGCGAAGTACATCAGAACACTAGAAGATAAGTTGTACAAAACTCAACCAAAATGGTCCTAAATCACCCTAAATCACATCTAGGGCCCATGATACCCCGTCCCAACATACTAATAGGTCCAAATACATTAACCAAACTTATTCAAAGGGTCAAAATACCATAATTAACATCAAAACCAATAATCAAAGAGCAAATTTATTCTATTAACTTTCAAGCCTTCACACTTCGTCGAACGCATCTGAAATACACTTAAATATTCTGGATCACAATCAAACTTTGCACACAAGTTCCAATAACCTAAATGAACATATTCAAGGTATCAAAGCCACAATAGGAGTCTGGCAACAATGAATTCAACTCCCGGTCAAACTTTTGAACTCTCTAATTTTTCAAATTGCGAACTTTCGTCAAATAGAGCCAAATCCTCCTATGAAACATCGAAATTCAAATCCCAGCATCCGTTCAAGTCTGAAATTCCATACGAACCTATAAAAATCATTCAATCCGGAATCAAAGATCATTAACTCAAAAGTCATACCTTGCCAACTTAAAGCTTCAAAATTGAGAATCACTCTATCAAATCAAATCCCGAACCACTAGAAAAATCAAAATTAATTCTGCATGCAAGTCATTATGTATCGTATTAAACTGCTCGAAGTCTCAAATCAAAGAAAGAAATGCTAGAACTCAAAATGACCTCTCGGGTCATTATTTAGAGCATTAGTTAACTTAATTAACTTCCACTAAGTAGATGCTAAAATCTAATCAGCAATGGAGAGTGCATATAAATTTTTTTTCTTCATGTGTTACATCTATAAGCAAACTTATGGATTGTATATCATGATATTCAGAATGAAGATTGTTCAAGCAGCAAGGCTCCATTACCTAAGCACATCAAAACTTAAAATGGTAAGAATCGTTAAAGATTAAACGAATAGAGCATCAATCATATAAAAAGGCTATATATTTATGAAGAGAATTAAATAACAACGTAATTTAGTAACTCATAAATTCAATTTGAATGAACCCATTTGCATGATTCATGGTGGAATTGAATTCCAACATCTTCAGCGTAGTTGCAATCATCATTCTCATCATTGTCTTGAGATATCTTCTTGTATAGCTTGAGAAGTGATGGATGAAAGAATGATAATAGCATATACGAGTTAATATAGGAGAGGAATGGGACTTTAGGGGTTTTTGTATTATATATAAATATCTGCTTTCAGTCCCCAAATGTATTAAAAATAGGGTGAAAATCGTTTTGATCCTCCAACTTTGTCTTAAAAATCAAACTCCTCTTCCAACACTAAAAGATAGACATTCTACTCCTTAAAACTCAATTGTCTTTTTAAAATACCTATTTTATACTCAATCTTATTAGCCCTGATCTATATTTTTTAACTTTTTTAATATCACGATATTTTTCTTAATCTATACTATGAAATTACTATAGTGAAAATAATTTTTTTTTTAAATTAAATAAAACGATAATCAATCATATATAATTTAATAAATTTTAATAACAAATAATGAGAATAATTATAATATTATAGTAAAGATCTTATTAATATCAATAAACTAAAAGTTAGTGATAAAAACTAAGAATTAAACGTAGAGTTATATTTTATAATAAATTTTAAAAAGATTATATTTTTATACCTTAGAAGTTATTTAAATTAGAATCTAGAAAATATTTCATTCATAAAAATAAAAATTCAAAGAAATATATATGCACACATCTTCTATCTATATATAATAGGAGATGCAAAGAAATATTATGAAGACAAATGGCATAATATTAAATTGACATGTGTAAAATTGGAGTTTCAAATTTATTTAAAATCATAATTGGCATAACCACAATAGTTGGAGTTTAAATTTATTTTAAACTAGAAAATAGGCATACAAAAAAAGCTCAACATGTAAATTCAAACCGTACGCTAAATACTTGGCAAAACGAAGGAAGAAACGCTCTCTTCTCTTTCATGCAAAAAAACCATACCTAAACCTAGTCCAATTCGGTCATGGCCATGCCGGCCGGCAGTCAGCCACCCACTGTGGCTGCACTGCGCCCCCCAACCCCCACCCACCACTGCCCGGCCCCCCAGGACACAGGAACCCATGGACTATGCTAAAGCAGTGAACCCAACATCGAATATTAACACCATACAGTAGCGAGTAGCAGCAGTCGACCCAATCACATTCAGACGTGCATCGTACTTACAGGGATCGAGTTTATTGAGGCTGAGGTTGAACGTATGAACGTGATAGAAGGATTGTAATTTGCAGTCGTTTGCAAGTTTTCGTATGGATGGCCGGAGCTCAATGAATTGCGACGTATAATTCCTATTCAATGTGGAATTAAAGGAGAATGTAACATTGGTTATTTGCATGATCGACATCTACTGGTAAGGTTATCATTATGGCAAGATTTTATCGACTTTACGTCGAAAATTATTTACTATGTTAAGGATAAGTATGGGAGTGAATTCCAGATGAGAACGTTGATATATGACGCCAAATTTAAACCAGGGGAAGAAACATCAAAAGTGATAGCCTGGATTTCCTTTCCCAATCTGCTGCCAACATATTTTGTTAAGGGGTGTCTTTTTTCCTTAGCAACAGCTGTGGGTAAACCTCTCTACTTGAACTTGGCCACAGTGAACAAAACTAGGCCTAATTGTGCTCGCGTCAAGGTGTTAGTTGATCTACTGGCAGACCTTCCTAAGAAAGTTAGAATGGACATCAAGAATGAATCAAATGGTGAGGTTAGAACATAGTGGATTACCATCAAATACGACTACTTGCCTAAGTACTGTAGGGAGTGTAAATTACAAGGCCATGACAAATTGGACTGTTGGAGATTACATCCTGAACTTATGGCAACCAAGCCTGTTGAGCAGCAGAAACAAGGTGAGGATGTGGTTCAAATTTCTTGAGAAAAGCCTAAAGAAACAACTCCTCTAATGATCCTATCTAGTCGTAAGGTTGTTGAGAATGTAGGGCAACAATGGAAGGAAGTTAGGTATAAGAGAAGCAAAGGAAAAGGAAAGCAGATTGAGGGTGGAGATACAACTGGGTAGGCCTTAGTTCCAGCGGAGAAACAAAATGCTATAGTTCTTCAACAGGTTCAAACTACCAACCAATTTGCTATATTGGAAGTTGAAAATACCATTGAGAACAATCAACTTGCTCTGGTGGAAGACAGCAGTGTACCAAAACAAGTTCAGAACCATATGTTGAATGCTGCAGCACCACAATACAAACCAAAGTCCCCTAGGAAAAAAGGCAATGTTGGAACTAAAAATGCAGGA
Organism: Nicotiana undulata; assembly: GCA_005239495.1. Taxonomy (NCBI): domain Eukaryota; kingdom Viridiplantae; phylum Streptophyta; class Magnoliopsida; order Solanales; family Solanaceae; genus Nicotiana; species Nicotiana undulata. The sequence goes on along the minus strand of ML251617.1, from coordinate 40,379 downwards.
GGAAAGAGGCTCAATTCATCCACTCCTACTGGCAAGCAAGGTGTAGTTGGTAATGGTGGCAATCAGGAAGGGCTAGATACAGAAAATAGAGAGGAAGAAGCACAACAGAAGGAGTCCACACACCAATGGGTTCAGAGAACATTTCAGGGAAATAGGGTGGCTATAAATACATCATATCAAGAAGTACCAACACAGGATACTAGGGTGAATGATGAACTCGACAAAATAGTGGACAATGAACAAGTGGCGGACCAAGACTATGATCAATTTGTGAGCAAAGAGAAAGTGAACTAGCAAGGAGGTAGACTATGGGTGAATCAAACTGAAGTTGACTCTGAAGAGGGGGAAATTCCAGATGAAATGCAAAGTGAAGAAGAGGATGATACAGAAACAGTAGAAGAAGTTGATCAAAGTGTGAATGACAAAACAAAGGCCAATCAAATCAAGGATCAGATAGTTGCAGTCAAAGACCAAGGCACCACCAATGTCAATAAGGAAAATGCACAAGGAGAAGAAGTGAAAACTATGGTTGATACAGGGGCAGGTATTGAGAATATTGAGCCAGGGGGACCAAGGCATGGAGAAGGAATTGATAATTCTGTCAGGAAAGGAAATAAGCAAGTTAGTGAATCACAGGTGAAGCAAGGTAAAGAGGATACTGTTACATTGAAGCCAGGGCAGAAGGTAACTGAACAAAGATTGGATCAGGCTATAGTTCCAGCTAACATTAATGTGGATCTCATTCAAGGGGGAGAACATGTAAATGAGTTGAAGTTGAATGAAGAGCAGATTGGGAAAGATATGGATGAAGAATCTTCAGCACAAAACTTTCTCAATGTGGCCAGACAAGGAGATCTATCACCTAGGCACATTGATAGAGGAAAAGCTGGAGCAAAAGGAAGAAGAAAAAACAACAAGGAAATCCTTCTTGTTCCTGTAGGTGGGGTACAAACTAGGAGGACCTCATCTAAATCCATAGTTCAGTAATGGATGCAGTAATATGGAATATTAGATCAGTTAACACCATGCAGGCATTTGAGAAACTAATCACTATGCATAGACAGAAACATTTTGAATTTATCGGTATAATGAAACCAATGCAGCAGTCGAACAAAGTGGAAAGGTATCGAAGAAGAATAGGATTGGCTCAAGCAATAGTTAATTTTTCTAACAAGATATGGGCTTTTATAGATGAAGTTACCATTTTATACAATATGGTGCAACAATTGACCTTGAAGCTCTTTCATACAGAATCGCATGTGGAACTGATCCTAACCTTAGTCTATGCCAAATGTGATTCAATAGAGAGGATTGAACTGTGGGACTCCCTATATGAAATGGCCAGAGATATGAATACACCATGGCTCGTGGGGGGTGATTTCAATGTCATTTGGGACGAAGAGGAGAAGTATGGTGGTCTGCCTGTACATATCAATGAAGTAGATGATTTTAGGCATTGCATTAACACATGCAACTTAACTGACATGGGGTTCAAAGGAAGTATCTATACTTGGTGGAATGGTCGTTCAGATGAAGATTGCATCTTTAAAAGGTTGGATCGATGTTTTGGCAATGCTGAGTTACAACAGACTTTCCCAGGATTGGAAGTGACACACTTATCCAAGATTGGGTCACTGTCCTCTACAGTTGAAGTGTGATATAGAAGCAGGGCCAATAAAGAAACCTTTCAGATTTCTAAATTTTTGGACTAAACATGACTCATTTAGAGATGTGGTTAAGCAGAACTGGACAGCAGACTTCATGGCAAATCCATTCACCGTATTCAACTTCAAGCTGAAAAATGTTAAGAAGGCTTTATCCACTTGGAGTCAAGCAACTTATGGTGAAATATTTCAAAGGATAGCAAGCTTAGAGGAGGTGGTTTTGGTGCATGAAAGACAGTTTGAGGCAAGGCCAACACAGTTGAATAGAGCTAGATTGCAAAAGGTACAAGTTGAGATTTTAAAATACCTGGCAATCGAGGAACAATTCTGGAGGCAAAAAGCAGGAATGATGTGGTTCAAAGATGGAGATCGCAACACAAAATTTTTTCATGCACAAGTTAATGGAAGAAGGAAAAGACTAAAACTGACAAGAATTAAGGACAGTGGAGATAACTGGATAGAGGAAGATGAATTGATTGCTGAGGAGGCAGTAAAATTCTATAAGGATCAGTTCACTGAGAGAGTGGTTCCTACTGAGTTTGACATCCTAAATCATGTTCCCACATTGGTGGACATGGAGCAGAATGATAAGCTAATGGCTATGCCTACAAATGATGAAGTTAAGGTGGCTGTAATGGGGCTAAATGCAGACTCAGCAGGTGGACCGGATGGTTTTACAAGGGCCTTTTACCAGTCTTGTTGGGATATAATTGAGGAGGATGTGGTTAATATGGTTGGAGCATTCTACTGCGGGCAGCAGTTACCAAAGTATGTCACCCACACAAACCTGGTATTATTACCTAAGAAGAAAGAGGTCAGCACCTTCGCAGATTTGAGGCCCATAAGCCTTAGCAACTTTGTCAATAAAATCTTCTCGAGGGTGATTCACGAAAGAATTGTAGACATGCTACCCAACTTGATCTCAGAGGAGCAAGCAGGCTTTGTGAAGGGGAGAAGCATAGTGGAAAATATACTGTTGACACAAGAAATCATAACTGATATAAGGTTGAGAACAAGGTTTGGCCCAAACGTAGTTATTAAACAATATATAGCCAAAGCCTATGATAGATTATCATGGCTGTTTTTGACCAAAATGCTCAGGAAATTGGGATTTTCAGAAAGCTTTATTGGGCTAATCTTTGACCTGGTTGGGAATAACTGGTACTCTATCCTAGTTAATGGGCAGCCTCATGAATTTTTCAAGTCATCAAGGGGGTAAAACAGGGGGATCCACTATCACCCACTCTATTTATATTGGCTGCAGAAGCACTGTTGAGGGGTCTCAATGCACTGCATCAAAATGGGTACTTTCATGGATTTGGTATGCCAAAGTGGAGCCCAAAGATAAATCACTTAGCATATGCAGACGACACAATTATATTTTCATCATCTAATGCAAGGTCACTAAGGTTAATTATGCAAGTACTACATGCATACGAGAAAGCTTCAGGGCAGTTGGTAAACAAATCAAAGTCAGCCATATATATGCACCATTTAACAAATGTGGAGGTGGTTAGGAAGGTTGAGAGGATAACAGGTATTGGGAGTAAGGAATTCCCTTTCATATACCTAGGCTGCCCTATTTTCTATGCAAGAAGAAGAATGGCTTATTACCAGGAGATGATGAAGAAGGTGATGGATAAGTTACAATCGTGGAAAGGCAAAATGCTATCTATAGGAGGCAGAGTAGTGCTAATAGCTAATGTACTACAAAGCATGACAATCCATTTGTTGTCAGTCGTGAATCCACCAAGTAATGTCATTAATGGGCTACACAAAATGTTTGCCAGGTTCTTTTTGTCCAGTAACACAAGTGGAAACTCAAGACATTGGGCATCATGGACTACTTTGTGTATGCCAACAGATGAGGGTGGTATTGGTTTTAGATCACTGCACGATGTCTCAAAAGCACTATTTTGTAAGCTGTGGTGGAACTTTAGAACCAAACCTAGTTTGTGGAGTTCGTTTATGAGCCAGAAATACTGCAAAAAAATGAATACAGTGGTAGTTCCATGGAGATATGGATCGCATGTATGGAGAAAGATGATTGAATGCAGAGACTTGATTGAGCAACAGATTCTGTGGATGCCAAGAATGGGCGCATCACTTTTTTGGTTCGACAACTGGACTGGTCTAGGTGCCCTTTACTTTGTAGTACCTCAAGACTTTAGAATTAATGAGGATGTTCAAAACGTTTATGAATTGGTTGAAGGTGGAACTTGGAATGTTGGTATGCTGATGGACTTACTGCCAAGTGATTTAGCTATGCACATAATAGAAAATATCAAACCCCCAGCTATGGAATCAGTATTGGATTCTCCATGTTGGATGCTTGAGAGTAGGGGAAATTTTACTGTTAAGTCAGTCTGGGAATACATTAGGAGAAGAGACAATCCTAGGAAAGCTTATACAATGATATGGGTGAAAGGACTACCCTTCAAAATCTCATTCTTCATGTGGAAGGTTTGGAAATCTAAACTGCCATTAGATGACTTCATGAGGAGGCTAGGGTACTTCATGCCATCAAGATGTTGGTGCTGTGCACAGCCTAAGTAAGAAACACTAGTGCACCTGTTCTTTACCTCTAATGCAGCATCGACTGTATGGAAGTATTTCCTCATGAGAGCAGGTATCTGAATGGACGGACTATCCTTACATCAAGTTGTTACTAAGTGCTGGACTGCCCAGGTGCTACCAAGGATCAAACCAATCATGCAAGCCTTACCATCATGCATTATATGGGAGCTATGGAAGAGGAGGAACAACTGGAAGTATGGGAGTGCTGTCTCAGTTAATCGAGTGATATACCAAGTCTCAACAACTATGCAAGCACTAGTGCAGCTAAGGAAACCTAGGCTAAGGGTACCCCATAGGTGGCTGGAAATCTTACAAATGCTGCAGAACTACACACCTAAGCTAAACTTTGAAAAAGTGTGGTGGGAGCTGCCTCAAGAAGGTTGGATTAAAGTGAACACAGATGGTGCATGTAGAGGAAACCCAAGGAGAAGCTCAATAGGTTTCTGTTTGAGGGACAATCGAGGAGACTTGATTTTTGCAGCTGGGAGAGAGATTGATGAAGGAACTAACAACGAGGCAGAAGCAACAGCAATACTAGAGGCCTTAAGACTAAGCAATGCAATGGAGTATAGGCAAATATGGTTACAGACAGACTCAATGCTGCTACAAAAAACCATTGAAGGAGTGTGGAAACCACCCTGGTGTATAACTGATCAAATAGAGGAGATATGGAGACTCAAACATGAGTGTACTCTTAGGGCGACTAACATTTTTAGAGAAGGGAACAAGTTAGCAGACCACCTGGGTAATTATGCTTTAGACAATGGAAATATTGAGTGCCACGACTTCTGGGAATTAGATATAAGGGCAAGGAAGATCCTAAAAGGTGACAAGATGCAATGTCCTTTTCTGAGAGTAAGGGTTGCAAAGAATTGATGAGTGAAGAAAGGAGAGCTAGCTGGGGACTTAGGAAGTGCAAGGACTCTGGTCACCATGCTCTAGAGGAGAGCATGTTGATTCAGTATTTTACTAACTTGGTTTGTTGTTTTGTAGGTACACAAGATGAAATGGTATCCTATAGTCTAAGGGATCTCCTAATGGTGGTATTAATGATATGCATTCATTCAAAGGATGGACCTTTGACTTAGGTATTAAATCAATATCATGGAGTAAGATGACGAGATATGAACAAAGAATGAAATGCCCAGAAAATCAAAGAGAAGTGGGCATAATCGACTAATCAGGAAGGCTAATAGAATAGCCTATACAGCTGGTATAGCAGGAGGACTTAGAAGACTAATACTAGGCAATAGAGGCATGGACAACATGCCCAGAAGAAGTGGGAAACAGGGTAACACAGTCACAATACTAGTGTTCTATGAAACAAACACTGGTGGAAAAATAAGGAACAACAGCCAAGCAAAAGCAGGAACAAGCATATGCACATCAATAGAATTGGGCAGACAATGAGAGACTACCTAAGCAATTGGATATCAAACACAAGGAGGGGAGTTAGTGAGGATAGTAGGGAGGCACTAAACAACAAAAAGATATGCAGCTGCTCAGAAAGTCCAATCGAAATGAGCAGCTTGACATGGAAAATAAGGCACACGATGGGAACAGAGAAGTGCAGGGGAAAGGAAGCAATGTACTGGAGTGGTATAAAGGTAGCCAGGCAAGTTCACAAGAAAAGGAAATGCAGGACAAGACTCTCAACAAAATGCAGATCATCTGGTTCAGTAGGAAAGCAAGGAATACGATTGTAATACAAAGAGAAGGAACATTGCCTAGAATGTATAATCGAAATAGGCAAGAGGGATTAAGGACTGAGAGTTGGATACTGGAGCATAACAATAATAAGGAGGATTTGAGTACTAAAGGAGTAGGGACATCACAGGATCAACATGTACTAATCCTTAGGGAGGAGTACATGGTGATTACGGTTTATGCTAACGTTGTTTTCTTTTTTGCAGGAGATGCTACTGTATCCATACCATGTCCCCAATTACGACCTCTAAGGGTGGTATTAGTACTATGTACTCATTCCCTAGAGCAATGAAAAGGGACATGCACAAGTATGGAAAGAGGACAAAAAGGAAGGCACAATATGAAACCATCTGAAACTAGATCTTGCTATAATTGGAGAACAACACATATGGTAGCAGCTGAATCAGGGACAACACAAGAAGTGGTTCACGAGGAGATCACAGATGAATTGATAGTGAAATGCAGGGAACTGACGAGAGAAATTGTACTCCACTCTTCACGATACCCTCTAATGAAGATCCCTATGCAATAACAAGAAGAGATATGATAGGGAAAATGACCATAACTAGTGCTCACTACGCACAACAATGCAACAGTGAACAAGCGGCCAAGAATACCATCAGTGATCACTGTAATGTTTGGTTCTATGCGTACAAAGTTGCAAGATTATTCAACATTGACAACATGGCTGGACAATACAATATCAGTCTTCAACTCATTTTGTGGGCTACATGGGCTATTAACACGAGCATGCTAGGCCAGGCAACACACGGGCCTCGATGTATAGACATTTTCAGTAGTTATATAGGCTAGTATTAATTTAAATTATCTTAATTTATGCCAGTAGTAGTACACATTGTAATATCATCATTGGGCCTCACAAGCCTAATTTTGATAATACATTCTATGTCGTTTTTTCATTTTTACAGTCCTAACTCCATTAGGACAACTCATTGTTATTGCTTTTATTATAAATAAAACAACTACTAGGCAATCAGCCTAGTAGTATAATTTACTCAACAACAAAAAAACGTACGCTAATTGAAACCGCTCACTAATTGAAACTGTCCTTTCCCACTTCTTGCATGCCTTTGTGTTCCAAACAATTCCCATCTCTAATTATTTGGTAACTGATCTCTCTCTCTCTCTCTCTCTCTCTCTCTTTTGTTCTTTTTTTGCAGGTTTTCACAGATTTTCAGTCATGAGATTTGCGGTACCGAGTATTAGGTTATTATACATCATTGTTGTCTCTTCTTTTAAGTTTTGATATGTTACATCTTTTTATAAAAAAAGAATAATGTATTTCCTTTCTTTCAGACTATTCGTATGAAATAGGCATTAGAACGTATAATGCAATACGAATAATGTGTATAGAAAAAGATTAAAGTTGATCTATAATATAATTCCTTAACCCTTCCGCTGCAATTAATGCTTATAGAAGAATATTGAAGTTGATCTATATGGACAACTCCTGCAATTAATGTGTATTGACTCTATTGATAAAAACAAAATATTTTCCGTCTTTCCCTTTTTTCCTTATTTCTTTCTGTATTTCTTAATATAGTTCCCCAGAGAAAGGTCTAGACGTTGTATTGTAAAAAAGGATCAGTGAGGAAGGCTAGGCCTTACCTCAGAAATATAATACAACATGATAATTACCATCACCCAAAAAGGACAGTAGAGTTAACTACCACTCTACTGTCGACCATATATACATCAAACTTAACTAACAAAAAAATTGTTCTTCTCATATTTTGTTCTAATACTAGGCATTTTGCCACTTATTCATAATGAAAGGGCCTTTAGCTTCTTTAGGTAAATTCTCAAAGGATTGGCATATCATACATGTACCAGAGATGGATGCACTTTTAGCTAAGGCATTCGCTACATGGTTTTCTTCTCTATAACAGTGTTGGACTGCTGCATTTGTTTCTTGAACAAACTTGAAATTCTATCCACCACCATCTTAAGTTTCCAACTCTTGTTTCCCACTTGGTTGACCATATCCACAATATTAGTTGAAACAAGTTCAAGAACAAAATTAATGAAACCCAACCGGTTACACCATTTTCCTCCGAACTCTGCAGCTATAGCCTCGGCTATGTTATGACTATCACAATCCATTTTCATTGCATAGGCCATGATGCATTCACCCACCTCATCTATAATGATTTCACCTATACCTTCTTTCCTAATTCCTTTGATGTAGCTTCCATCGGTGTTAACTTTGACCTTGCCTTGGGGTGGAGGGTGCCATTGGACTTGCTTCCATGTTCGACAGGTTTCATCATTCAATTTTGTTGCAAAGGGAGGGCCAGTGATGTTGGGTTTCTCTATATGAAATCTATTTGGCTATAATGGAGTTGATGTTCCATATTACCTGGCGTTTCATGACATTGAGTTGGAATCTCCTTTGTGATCCATATCTACATGAACTTCTTTGCTTCCATATCTCCCGGCAAATGAAGATTGGAGCCGCTTGAAAGACCAGTCTTTGAATTTTATTCTTTGATTTTGCCTCCCACAGTTCTTAACAATTGAAATCACAGGTGCATTTCGGTGAGTGATCCCCAGCGGGCAGCCAATTTGTTCTCATATGTGCGTTGCAACTTCACTTTCCACAAAAACATGTTGCATTGATTTCACTTGTGGAACACTACAACAAGAATACCTCGAAACTATGTTAATACCAAATTTACAGACCATGTCGTCAAAAGGTAATTTCTTTTTCATAATTCTCCATGTGAGAAAAGACATTTTGAAAGGTATTGAATGATGCCAATGCTTTTTTTAAAAACTATGTTGTTGTTTTTTAAATCTAATTGAGTGCCAAGCAGATTTATTGGAGAAATTACCATCCTCCGACAAGGTCCAAATAGGAAAATCATCTTCCGAATCATTTCCTATGTCAATTTTACAAATAAAATCAGAGAGTTGAGAAGGAAGAACCTGATTTAACCTGTTAACATCTCATTGCCCATTAATTAAGAATTCATTAACATGGATTTTGGCTGACTTTCTGTTTCCCTGAACCTGGTGCGCAAGAGGACCATTACTAGTCCAATTGTTCCACAAAAACCTTGATGAACCATTTTGAATGCTCCATTTGATAAGTAACTCTATCTTGTGCCTGGTCTTAAAAAGATTTTTCCAACTGTGAGAATCTGCCGAGGTCATGGATTTACTTACCGGATGAGATCTTGTGCAATAGTTGGCTCTGAGGAAGTGTTCTGCGTTTTAAACCTCCACCATCTCTTGATACTAAATGTGTCAAGCTTCCTAATTCCAATGCCACCTTCCTCCTTGGGAAGGCACATATTGTGCCACGAGCTCCAATGATATTTGTTAGACCCTTCTGTAGAACCCCATAAGAAATTGGCGAAGTGTTTTTTCATGAGATTAATGGTGCTTTTGGGGGGGCTCATTGCAGACAGTGTATAAATGGGGAGAGATTGCAATATATGCTTGATCAGTGTGATTTTACCCCCCGGAGAAAGAAATTTACTTTGCTAACCATTGAGCCTTTTAACAATCTTAGCAACCATGTCTTCAAATAGGGTTGTGTTCTTCCTTCCATGATAGATAGGGCATCCCAGATATGTGAAAGGAAATTTTTTATCCATGAGTCCTGAAGCTTGTCATATTCTATTGATCCTGGAAACTGAGGTGTTAGGAGCTGTGATGAAAAAACTCTTGTCGTTGTTTACTTTTTTCCCTGAAGCCTTTTCATATCTTCTAATCTGAATTTTGATAAGGTTGATTGTTTTCCTGTTACCCCCACAAAAAATGACAATGTCGTTTGCATAAGCTAGGTGATTTATATTTTGACCTTTGGGATTCATGCTGAAAGGAGTAAAATCTTTACATACAAATAGGTTATTCAAGGATCTTGTTAGTACTTCCGCGCCAATGATAAACAAAGAAGGAGAGAGAGGATCTCCCTGCTTCAAGCCCTGGGAAGAGGTAAAAAAACCTCTCCTAGTGCCATTAATAATGATAGAGTACCAGACTTCCTTGACCAATCCCCAAATAATGTCAATCCATTCCTCCGAGAAACCAAATTTTCTCAAAACCGACAAGATAAAGCACACGGACATTCTGTCGTATGCTTTCTCCATGTCTAATTTGATAATAGTATTACCTCCACAGTTTTTGTTCTTGATGTTCTGATATATCTCTTGAGCAAGCAAAATGTTTTCTGTAATGGATCTTCATTTGACGAACCCACTTTGATTTTCTGAGATGAGTTTATCAAGCATAGGATTAAGTCTTCTAGACAGGATTTTGGAAATGATCTTGGCCGTGAAATTGCTAAGACTGATGGGTCTAAGCTCAGAGAAGTTGCCGGGGGATTCTACTTTAGGAAGTAGAACTAGGCATGTGTGGGAGTAGAACTTGGTCAGTCTTTTTCCATTGAAAATTTCTTGCACGAAGTTTGTGATATCTTCTTTGATAATATCCCAACATTTCTAAAAAAAAGGTACCGTTAAAGCCATCAGGACCAACTGCACTGTTAGCACGCATATCAAAACTAGCTACTCTAATTTCCTCCATATCAGGGATGGCAGTCAGAACCTCACTATCACTGTCAGTGATAATCCTAGGAATACATTCAAGAATATCCGTATCCATGAATTGGTGCTTGATAAAGAATATCTTGTTGAAGTGTCTAATAGTTGCCGTTGCAATATTTTCATCCCCTTCAACCCACATGTCCCTATGATCCTTGATCATGTGAAGCTGAAGTCTTCTTCTCTTTCCTTGATTAGACTATGAAACTACTTAGTACTAGAATCACCTTCCTCGAACCACTTGATATTTGCCTTCTGTTTAAGAATAGAATCCTGCATAGTCATCCATTTGATTTATTAAGCTTGCCCTCTATTTAGCTCTTCTCTGGATAAATCCGAGTTGTTTTGTAGATCAAGCTCTTCGAGGACACTCATTTTTGCTTCCTAGTGTTGAACTTGCTCATAAACATTACCAATCTCTTCTTTGGACCACCGAGTAAGTCTTTTGCTGAGATTTTTGAGTTTTTGTTGAAGTTTTCACAAGGCATTCCCCCTAACATTAGAGGTCCACACATCTTTTACCAGGTTCATGAATGAAGGTTGTTCCGCCCAGAAGACAAGGAATTTGAAGTACTTAATGCCATTGTTGATTTTGTTATAGCTTTTGAGAAGTAAAGGTCTATGATCCGAGCCTGTTCTTGGAAGATTCTTGACCACTCTGAATAAGCTGCCCCCATGAGTCGTTAATAAAGATTCTATCAAGCCGCTTCCAGATTCTTCTTCTAGCTTCCCAATTATTGCACCAAGTGAACTTAGGCCCAATATAGCCCAAATCCTTAACTTTATAATTGTCCATGCAAGTGCTGAAATCAAAAACTTGTTTATTCTGTGAGGTCGACTGTCACGAACCCAAATCCTAACAGGTCGTGATGGCGCCTATCGTGGAACTAGGCTAGCCAACCATCACATAACTACACATTTGTTTAATATAATTTTCCCAATATCATCAAATACCAGTATAACAAGTATAGAAATTTTCTAAGTCTTTAAGCAAATATAACATAATTTAGTGTCTAACAAATTCCCCAGGACTAAAGTCAATCGATCACGAGCATCTAAGAAAATAAACTAACTCTTCTAATGTCATAAACAATGTCTAGGAATCAAATACTAAGTACTATATGAAGAAGGGAAGTGGAGAAGTTGCGAACGCTGGACAGCTACCTCGAAATCCCGAAAGGCTAACGATGCACAAACTCTAATAGCTACTGCTCAGAACAAGTACCTGGATCTGCACACAGAGGTGCAGGGAATAATGGTGAGTACGCCAACTCAGTAGTAATGAAAATAAATCACAGTATGAAGAATAAGAAACACACAACAACAAATACACCAGTTCACAATAGTAAAGCACAGAGGCTGAGTGAAGTATATATTCAATACATGAGTGTGGAAATCATTTCTAATAAAATCCTTTGAACAAGTATATTTTCGAATGTTTCTCAGTAAAACTCCCAAAATATCAGTATAGAAGACTGAAGTGAATCATACTCAAGCTCAGTAAAAATATCATCATAATTCCTCCCCTCGGGCCATATCATCACTCATATTTCATCACTCAGCACCTCACCATCGCTCAATAACAGTCACTCAGCACCTCACAGTCACTCATGTCTCCCAATCACTCGTCACTCGGCACTCGACACTCGCACTCAGTAGGTACCTGCGCTCACTAGGGGTGTGTACAGACTTCGGAGGGGCTCCTACAGCCCAAGCGCTATAAACAAGCCAAATCATGGCATCAGTCATCTCTCAGGCACTCAGCCTCTCTCATATCATAACATCCTCACAATATTGGACCTTGGCCTCACTCAGTCAGAAACTCTCAGCATGCCACTCAGGCCATGAATAAACGGGGTTCTCGACCCAAAATAGTATTTCATTTCAAGAAGTAGTAATATATCAAATAGGAGTGTCAACAATTTCCCAAGGACTAAGTGTAAAATTATAGTTTCAAAGTGAGGAATATCAGTAAAATATCCCCCAAGGGGTTAAAACAGATCGACACTAGGCCCCAAACATGGCTTACAACCCAAATATATCAAAACATAGTAATATTATAAAACATATGCTTTAAAAGCAGTTTCGCAACTCAATAGTTGCCTAAAAAGGAACATATTTCAAAATTTCCAATTCGTGCACGCCCCACACTCGTCATCCAGTGTGTGCGTCACTCCAAACCCGTGAAAGGATGTAAAGTCCAGGGCTTCATACCCTCAGGACAGTATTTAAAGACATTACTTACCTCAAACTAGCCCGAAAAGCTATTCTGCAACACGCTTGCCTCTCGAATCAACTTCTGAGTGCTCCAAATATACCAAGTTCATATTTTTCACATCAAATTGTTCTAAGGGAATGAATTCAAATTGAAAATATCAGCTTTATACACAAAACCCGAAATTAGCAAAAACCCGACCCCCGGGCTTGCATCTCGGAACTCGACAAACTTTATACCAAAACGATCATCATCATCTCACGAGTCCGTACATATAAAGAACTCTGAAATCAGAGTCCGTTTGACCCCTCAAATCGCCCTTAAAAGGCCTCTTAAACTCAAGCCCTAGTTTCACCTTTTTCTACTGATTTTCCCCAATCAAACACTTCAAAAACATGTAATCTTGTCGGATTATTCGATGATAATTTAATATTATGGAGTAGAAATGATCACAGGTGACTTACCTCAAGATTTCCCATGATTTCTTGCTCAAACAAACGCTAAAATGGGATAAAAAAATATAACAACATTAAAAAGACCCAATTCTGGTCGCTAAAAGCAAAAATCCCGTCGCTAAAAGTGCCAAATCTGGTCTCTAAAGGTGCGCACCAGATCCTGTTGCACCATCAATGTTTATTTTCACTAAAAAGGCTCTAACTCCCCCATACGAACTCGGAATTCGATGATTCTTGTTCCTATGAGTCAAAAATAATAATACTAACATAGTCCTTCAATCTAAACTCAATTCGAAGCTCATTTGCTCAGTGTGATACTCATTTCGCTCGTTAAACAATTAAATCACATTTCGCGTCAAAAACCCAATCGCGACTTGATGAAATTAGACCAAACTTTCTAGATCATTCCTATAATTCATGATCAAAATCCCAGAAGTCTCGAAATCAATTTTGATCTCTACAATTAAAAATTGACCTTTGGATCATTACATGCTTATGCTCAAAACGCCAAAATCTTCCAAAAACTCTTCCAAAACTTATCCGAGCCTCATGGGACCCCAACCAAGTATACTAACAAGTCCCATAATATGAAACAAACTTAGTCGAGCCTTCGAATCACCAAAAACAATGCAGAAAATACTAAATTCACCTCGGATTCAAGCCTATGAACTTTGAAACTTCTAAATTCCACCAAAGATGCCAAAACCAACCAAAACACATCCGAATGACCTAAAATTTTGCAAACATATCCAAAATGACGTTACAAACCTGTTCTAACTGTCGAAATTCCATTCCGACTCCGATAGCCTATTTTCCACTACCGACCGGAAATCGCCAAAAACTAACTTTCGCCAATTCAAGCCTAATTCTACACCGGACATCAAAAGAATATTTCGAACACACTCCTAAGTCCCAAATCACCTAACGAAGCTATCCGAGCCATAAAATCCGCATTCCAAGGTCGTTTACCAATAAGTCAACTCTCAATTGACCTTTTCAACCATAAAGCTATTTTTAGAGACTAAGTGTCTCATTTCCTACTACAACCATTCCGAACCCGTGCCAACCAACTCCAACTCGTCCTAAACAGTATAATTGGTGCATGATAAGGCAATAACATTAATGAAGATGCAAATTCTACGGAACGACCGATCGGGTCATTACATTCTCCCCTACTTATACACACGTTCGTCCTCGAACATGCCTAGAGCTGTTCCAAACACCACAAATATTGTCGTGTAACCTACCATGCACATATTCGGAGATGATTCCACGTCACCCTGACCCATATAGGTCCGATAGCGCGACACAAATGAAATTTCGAAATCCAATCCTGACCCATAAACCTTAGAACTACATTTTCACTTCTGAATTAATTTTCAAGCTCAAAATCCCACAACTATAACTGAGTAAGTCTGAGCACACTGTAAAAAGCCATATCCGTAACCCAAGATGAAATACCATGATACACTGCATGACTCAAGAACTCATAGTGATAACTCCTAATCACAATGGCCGCTAAAAACAACCCAAAACTGGTACATATCCTCTTATCAAGCAATGTCTCGCTCTAACACTCCCATATACTTTCAATGATGAAAGAAACACGTAGAGACCAACAATCATTCGTCCGATCAATATCAATAGCATCCAGAGCCATAACTTGTGCAACTCGTGCACTCAATAACAACATCCCAAGAGCTCAATTCATAAAATAGAAGATTCACACGAGAGGACTATCCTGCCATTAACAATTACTATCACAGCATCATGCTAAAAGCCTGGCACACACCGTAAAATAGGAACATACGAATCTGACACCAAGGAGCATACCTCTACATAACTCCGTTACAATGCGTGATCCCATCCAAACGCTGGTTCACACTAAATACTTCAAGCCATCTTGCTCAGAATCAATAACCATGCGAAATTCGACATCAAGTACTCAAAGTGCATTGCCGTAACCACGGGGAAATCAGGCGATACCATGCCACCTGAACCAGAAAGAACATCACCAATACGTCTCAATCCCGCAACACCCTATTACTTACCTTACCCAAATCTCGCTATAAAGCCCCAATAGGACCGCACCCTATGCACATATAACCAACGATAACCACTCCTCGAAACACCAAAAGGAAACTCATAGATCACTCCAAAACACGAATAATCTCAATGACAATCGAATGGTACATCTCTCAAGCATAGCATTTCGGAGTCAACAATTTTGACATGTTGCATAACACACGCCCATAGGCCTATCAATAACTCTAAATCATCTCTGGTCACCCACAACAGATAGATAACTCCCCTAAAGTTCACAATGACTGAGTCATGGCACATAGATAACACCTGACTAACTTTGCTTGCATCTTCACGGTCTACAACCACAAAATAACCTATTCATGAGAACTCCCAGTCTCGAAATCCATAAAGCGCACCAATCACCGTATCTGATCCCAGCTGCACCACTCGAATATATAACATGTCTCCAATACTCAATCATTCCACGGGGGATACCCCTATAATTCTTCTGTGCCCCTAAGCAAACTCGAATATCAACAGTCGATCCAAGAAGAGAGCGTCGCAATACTAATGAAGCATCCTTAACTCCACACATTGCCCTTTCTGAAATATATACCCTCATCAAGCCACCCAATAATGATATCATATACCTAGTCATCTGAAATAGCCAATGCTACCTAAGATTTTTTTTTTTGACCTTCCTTCCAGAACCGAACCGCGACCTCACATTTGCAAATCTCAACTCCACACAACATACTGCATACGCCGTGCCATCCTATGATAAATATGAGAACTTCATGGTCCCTTCCGAGCCACAAGCAACCACGTACCCAACTAGCCACGAACTTTCCATTTGACCCCATCTGGAAGCAAAATTACTATACATCACATGGCCCTCACGCCAGTAGAAAATATACACCTCTAACCGTGGTAGAAACCATCCAGAACTCTCTGAATCCCATTAGTACAACACCAAACCTGCAGGACTGAATCCTTCTAACTCAACCACGCTACGCATGCCACCAAATCCCAAGAGAATTTCTAAGAAACACCTGTAACAACCTAATTAACACCCAAAGAACTAACCATATCCCTTATCATGCCGATCCGACCTACTACCAAGCTATCCTATTTATCCAAGTTCCTTCTGACTTACCTTCGAATTGATACTTCTCCTTGCCATAATACCGAAATTCTCAATCCAGACTCACCACACGAAACCCGAGCATAAAATAGACCGTCTTAGGCTCAGAAGCCGCTGAATACTCTCTCAAGTATTCCCCAAAGGAACCACATTAGAACTACTTACCCTGAAGAGACTTCGTGCGAATTTAAAGTCATTACCTTCTCCTTCCTGATATTGATGTGTAAAATCCATGATAAGGTAGAAATGCCACAAGTCTTGAAACCCTCCAACGTAAATCTCGGTTCTAGCATAATACACACCTTGAAGATTCCCAATTTCTTTACATAACCTTGAATCCATCAGAACCATTCTCGAGAGTCATCCACTCTACGCAAATCACCATTACACTGATCAAGTAAACAGAACGACCTGACCCCGCTTGAAAACCACGTCTAGGATAAGTAATCCACATATTGAAGCAATAAGCAAACTCATACGCTGCACACACTACACCTTCAAGCACAATTCAATCATTCAACAAATTCCATTACCCGTTAAGCACATTACAACATGTATCGAAGAAATTTCCATTACTCGAGTCATTCCCAGACTTCATCTCTGCAGGTCATAACTGATTCACCAATATACCTCGCACCGAAACCAGTATAACACATAATCGTGTAATCAACTTATCATTAGAGGACTCCCCCACTTGGATCAAAGCCAACGACCAAGACAAATAGTAACTCACAATGCCCATACGCTATCACTGCCACCATATTGTGGTGAGATTCAACTAGATCCTTCATAAGCTCAGATGACCCAAACCATCTAACCCTCTAATCGAATACAAATCTTGCATCCACCATTGAAATGGTCATGACAACTTCCACAAGCGATCTAAACTCACATTACAATATACATCATTTACTGATAGAGAGAACTTACTACATATCAACATAAGGGTCACACACCTCAAGACAACCCGCAAGAGATACCCCTGCCTGCTTAACCTCAAAATGATATATCCCTATACACTTCCGAAAATCATAGCTATCACGCAATCACTATACCTTCCTACATTAGAACACGACCAATGCCTGCCCTCGAGACATCCCATTAAGCGGTATAAGAACCTGAAGCTGATGGCAATACTAACATTAGAGTTGTGGTCAAGGAAATCTTGAGCTTCTGGAAGCTCTACTCACACTCGCCTGACCACATGGATACCTTCACTGGACACCAAGAATGATACTGAACTGAGCCAAAAATTCACACTTGGAGAACTTCGCGCAAAGCTTCTCCTCCCTATATCCTTGTAATACCATCATTAAATACTGAGTATGCTACCCCTGGCTGGCAGGATGCCATCAATAAATACAATAACAAAGGAGTTATAACACGCTTGAATATATCGTCAATCAAATACATGAACGATGTTGGGGCATTGGTCAGCCCAAAATACATCACCAGGAGCTCAGAACACAACAGGAAAATCCACTCCACTCCACAACTACGCTACACGAGAGGTCCCTCACTACACTCACAACTCGAGACCATATTCTAATTTAAGATTGAAGTCAATTACTCAATGGTTCTTGCTACATCTCCCACTAATCCATTCTTGTCACAATCAAACAACCTGAACACATCTAACTATCAATCACTACGTAGTCATCTAGTCACAAAGTTCCATCAATAAGGACACCAACGGACATATAAGTCTTCAAATCTGTGTGCTCACACACACATGAAATCTCAGCACTCAAGTCACAGAAAGAATCCGGCCTCAAGTCCTCCAGACTGGCACATTATCAATCTGCTAAAAATCACATCTCATCCATGTAAGTCACAAGCCGCCGATGATACCTAGCGCTCACGTGCGCATTCGAATACATGAAAGGAATTCAAGGAGTTACGCTTTTGGCTGAATAAAATGGATTCGCACGACAAGAATTCAAGAATGTGGGATTTTCTAAGGGTTCTGCAGCCTCTCGAAGATAAGTACAGACGTCTCTGTACGGATCTGCAAAACTATACTAAACCTGCTCATGACCGTTGAGTCCTATGTAACCTAGTGCTCTGATACCAACTTGTCACGACCCCAAATCCTAACAGGTCGTGATGGAACCTATCGTGGAACTAGGCTAGCCAACCATCACATAACTACATATTTGTTTAATATAATATCTCAATATCATCAAATACCAGTATAACAAGTATATAAATTTTCTAAGTCTTTAAGCAAATATAACATAATTTACTGTCTAACAAATTCCCCAGGACTGGAGTCAACCGATCACGAGCATCTAAGAAAATAAACTAACTCTGCTAATTTCATAAAAAATGTCTAGGAATCAAATACTAAGTACTATATGAAGAAGGGAAGTGGAGAAGTTGCGGACGCTGGACAGCTACCTCGAAATCCCGAAAGGCTAACGATGCACGAACTCTGATAGCTACTGCTTAGAACCAATACCTGGATCTGCACACAAAGGTACAGGGAGTAATGGTGAGTACGCCAACTCAGTAGTAATGAAAATAAATCACAGTCTGAAGAATAAAAAACACACAGCAACAAATACACCAGTTCACAAATAGTAAAACACAGAGGCTGAGTGAAGTATATATTCAATACATGAGTGTGAAAATCATTTTCTAATAAAATCCTTTGAACAAGTATATTTTTGAATGTTTCTCAGTAAAACTCCCAAAATATCAGTATAGAAGACTGAAGTGAATCATACTCAAGCTCAGTAAAAATATCATCATAATTCCTCCCCTCGGGCCATATCATCACTCATATTTCATCTCTCAGCACCTCATCATCGCTCAATAACAGTCACTCAGCACCTCACAGTCACTCATGTCTCCCAATCACTCGTCACTCGGCACTCGCACTCAATAGGTACCTGCGTTCACTGGGGGTGTGTACAGACTCCGGAGGGGCTCCTACAGCCCAAGCGCTATAAACAAGCCAAATCATGGCATCAATCATCTCTCGGGAACTCAGCCTCTCTCATATCATAACATCCTCACAATATTGGCCCTCGACCTCACTCAGTCAGACACTCTAAGCATGCCACTCGGGGCATGAATAAACGGGGTTCTTGACACAAAATAGTATTTCATTTCAAGAAATAGCAATATATCAAATAAGAGTGTTAACAATTTCACAATAAGGACTAAGTGTAAAATCATAGTTTCAAAGTGAGAATATCAGTAAAATAGCAGATCGGCACTAGGCCCCAAACATGGCTTACAGCCCAAATATATCAAAACATAGTAATACTATAAAACATATGCTTTAAAAGCAGTTTCGCAACTCAATAGTTGCCTAAAAAGGAACATATTTCAAAATTTCCAATTCGTGCATGCCCCACACTCGTCATCCAGTGTGTGCGTCACTCCAAAATCGTGAAAGGATGTAAAGTGCGGTGTACCATACCCTCAGGTTAGGATTTAAAGACATTACTTACCTCAAACTAGCCCGAAAAGCTATTTCGCAACACGCTTGCCTCTCGAATCAACTTCCGAGTGCTCCAAATCTACCAATTTCATATTATTCACATCAAATTATGCTAAGGGAATGAATTCCAATTGAAAAATATCAACTTTATGCACAAAACCCGAAATTAGCCAAAATCCGACCCTCGGGCACGCATCTCAGAACTCTACAAACTTTATACCAAAATTATCCTCATCATCTCACGAGTCCGTACATATAAAGAACTCTAAAATCAGAGTCCGTTTGACCCCTCAAATCGCCCCTAAAAGGTCACTTAAACTCAAGCCCTAGTTTCACCTTTTTCTACTGATTTTCCCCAATTAAACACTTCAAAAATATGTAATATTGTCGGACTATTCCATGATAATTTAATATTATGGAGTAGAAATGATCACAGGTGACTTACCTCAAGATTTCCCATGATTTCTTGCTTAAAGGTGCACACCAGATCCTGTTGCACCAGCAATATTTATTTTCACTAAAAAGGCTCTAACGCCCCCATACGAACTCGGAATTCGATGATTCTTGTTCCTATGAGTCGCAAATAATAATACGAACATAGTACTTCAATTGAAACTCAATTCGGAGCTCATTTGCTCAGTGCGATACTCATTTCGCGTCAAAAACCAAATCACGACTTGATGAAATTAGACCAAACTTTCCAGATCACTCCTATAATTCATTATCAAAACCCCTAAAGTCTCTAAATCAAATTCAATCTCTACAACTAAAAATGGACCTTTGGATCATTACATGCTTATGCTCAAAACGCCAAAATCTTCCAAAAACTCTTCCAAAACTTATCTGAGCCTCATGGGACCCCAACCAAGTATAACAAGTCCCATAATATGACAAAAAATTTTCCGAGCCTTCAAATCACCAAAAACAACGCAAAAATACTAAATTCACCTCGGATTCAAGCTTATGAACTTTGAAACTTCTAAATTCCACCAAAGATGTCGCAACCAACCAAAACACATTCGAATGACCTGAAATTTTGTAGACATATCCAAAATGACCTTACGGATCTGTTCCAACTATCAAAATTCCATTCCGACTCCGATAGCCTATTTTCTACTACTGACCGAAAATCGCCAAAAACTAACTTTCGCCAATTCAAGCCTAATACTATACCGGAAATCACAAAAATATTACGAACACACTCCTAAGTCCCAAATCACCTAACGAAGACATCTGAGCCATAATATCCGCATTCCGAGGTTGTTTACCAATAAGTCAACTCTCAATTGACTTTTTCCACCATAAAGCTTTTTTTAGAGACTAAGTGTCTCAATTCTTACTACAATCATTCCGAACCCGAGCCAACCAACTCCAACTTGTCCTAAACAGTATAACCAGTGTATGATAAGTCAATAACAGTAATAAAGATGCAGATTCTACGGAACGACCGGTCGGGTTGTTACATCGACCTCCCTGCTTCTCTTCCGGATCCAAAATAACATTGACATCGCCTACGATACACCAAAGACCATCCACCCTCATGTGAATATTTTTCAAGCTATTCCAAAGTTATTTCCTTTCATTCGCATTGCATATTGCATAAACAACAGTAATGTACATACTCTTATCTTCCACCACATTTTGCATCTTGATAGTGATTTGTTGTTCATCTGAAGTAATCATACTTGAATGGAAATTTTTAGACCACATGAGCCAAATTTGTTCGTTTGTGTTAGTAATTCAATGTTTGAGTCTAAGAAACTTCATTTATTTATCAATTTTTTTCAAACTGGCAAAAGGTTCCATAAGTGCTATGAAATCCACTTTGTTAATGTTGATAAGTTTTTTAAGTCTTAGCATGGTCTTTTTGGTGTTAACCCCTCTATGTTCCCAAATATTGCACTTATCATGGAAATATTGAGGGAGTTAGTTTGTTTTACCTCCTTGAAGAGGCATTTTCTCAAATTGCTTTTTCTTCTTTCCTTTCTTTTGTTATGTTTTCTGCTTTTAATCAGAGGGAAAAAACCTTCTTCGTTGTCATGGTCTTGCACCATTTGTAGCTGATTTCCAGTAACCAAAACATTCACTATGTTTGGGGAAGTGATCTCAATTTGGTTTTGTGTTTCCTTCCATAGTGAAACATATTCACTATTACATTGTTGTTGCTCCTGATTCAAGTCATTGTTGCATCGTTGTTATTCCTGATTCAAGTCTACTTCAAGGCATATTTTGGGAAATTTTTTGATATCCGTAGGGACACTAACATATTCATTGACATACATTTTCCATAACACTTTCTTGGTTGTACTATCCTCCATATTACTCGACCTCACATCTGATTTTTCGCCATCAGTTTGTGTAATAACCTTTGTCACATTGTTGCTGTCAGTTTTATAACTTTCCTCACTATTACTCTCTTTTGTCGTGTGCATTTGATTACCTTCTTTTAGAATTTCAATGTGTATATCATTAGGAATCACTATAGTTTTGTTCTTTTGTTTGATGGACACTTTGTTAGGCTTGAAGACAACTTTTGTCTTCCTTTTTGGGACACTTTTGTGTTTTTTGTTCTTGCATTTCCTATTGGTTCTTCGTTTAATATGTTGTTGCATTATCAGTACATTATTCAATATTTGTTCCTTATTCGAATTTTGCTAAAATTGCACAAATGGACCCTTCTGCTCGTTAGAACCACTGTTGGTTTCACCCAACAACTTGTTGTCTTTTCCCCTGCTGAATTTGCACAACCTGATCCCCTGCTGAATTTGCACAACTAGATCGTTTGATATCCTGATCCTTCTGCACGTTACAACCACTGCTAGTTTCACCCAGCAACATATTGTCTCTCCCATGTTTCCCCTGTTTATTTCTAGTCATTGGGATGCTATTTTCCCCTGTTTCATTGTCAGCTTTCACTGCCTCAACTCCTTTGCTCACTGTCTCACCTGCTTCAATCTCCTCCTTGTTCAATTTGTCTTCCTGATCCTTTTTTTCCAGCTCTCTTTTCCTTTCAAGAATTCTACAATTCATCATATTATGTCCCAATTTTCTACAATGCTTATAATATTTTGGAACCCCTTCATATTCAAGCTTTTGAATGAAACCTTTTTGGGGAGCATTCTCGAATATCTGCCCAACATATACAGCATCCGGTTGCAACTTAAGTAAATCGATTTCAATCCGAACCTTCGCCATGTTAGGTCTAGTTTTGCCTCGCGTAGCTAGGTCCATCTCCAATGGAGTTCCGACGACACTTACGACTTGTTTAATGGACTAACTTGTATGCATATGGTAGGGCAGCCCAGGTAACAAAACCCATACCGGCGCGACTAGAAGGTCTTCCTCCGGCTTAAAATTCGGCGACCACTTTTGAAGCCACATTTGTTGTCCCTTTATTTCAATTAGTCTCTTGTACCAGACCAGATTAAAGTCATCCTCATTTGTAAAATCCAAAAACACATTAAAATTGTCATAGACCCCAATTTTAATATTAAATTTGATGGAGACTAGCTCCTTGAACTTGGACCTAATTTGATCAATTTGAGGTCTAGGTTTGAGAAATATTTCCACAATTGTAAGATGACACTCTTCTGTCATTATACCGTAGTAGTCAGCTGCCTTGAATAGAACCGCTGGTATCCCATTGTGAGTCGTATGTGTTGCTATCACTGATTCCTTTACTTTTTGATTTGGGGCTTCTGGAAATTGCTTAGCAGCAGCAATTTTTTTTGCATATGAAGCTTTCTTTTCTGCAATTTTCGTAATTAGTCTTGTGGTTTGGTTAGCGTTGTTTTGGCCCTCCAGACGCGCCGGCAGGACTCCGTCCGGTGGGTCCATGTTGGAGGCGCGTGGGGTTAGTCGCTAATATTTAGCCGTTAATTGCCGTTGGTTGTAGAGAGAAGTGAGAGAAAAAATTTAGAGAGAAGTTTTTCAAAATAATGACTATATATCTAATTGATAAATAATTGATACATATTTGTAACATAGAAATATTGCAAATAAAAATTATGTTCATTTTATTGTTTTTGGTCCTCCTTTCATCCTATTAGTAACTCGAGCATATTAATGCATCGCAATTTTGTGGGTAGTTTTCACGTGAAACTAAGATTTTAAAAGATAAGTACACTTTTTATTTTTATAAAAAGAAAAATAAAAAAAGAGAAGAAATAATTAGCTTACCTAAAATTAACTATTCAGACGTGGGCGAGGGTTGGCTTAGGTTAGTTACTTTCTTAGTTTTTAAAAAAACAAAATTAATTTCTTTTTAAAAAATAAAAAGAAAATGTGTATATATTCATCAATACCAGACAATATTATTGATAGAATAAAATTTAAAATAAAAATATTTTAAAGGTAATAAAACATATATTTTTCTATTATATTAAAAGGAGAGTATCAGATAAAAATATGTGCTAATAAAAATTTCTAATAAAAATATTGGATGACTATATAAGTCTTTTTCTTCTAACAATGTGGTACTACTAAACATTGGATAATATAATAAACAAAATACAGAACAAAAAAATTATTGGATGACTATATAAGTCTTTTTTAATTTAATAGAGATTTTATTATTAAGTATATCTTATTGACAAATAAGATGATAATTAAAATTTATTAAAATAATACGATAATATGCTCAAACAAGTCCGATCACAATTCAACTAAATTAAAAGTTTTTTATATTGGCCGCGCATCACGCGAGTACGATTAATAGTAATAAAGAATAAAGAGGAAGTAAAACTTAAAATATATACTTAATATTAAAGTAAAACTTAACTCTCGTTGTTCATTGAGCTGATGGTTTATCAAAAATAATCTTTGTACATTCACAAGGTAGGGGTATCCTCCCTAGAATCCACTTGTGAGATTGCACTGGATAATTTTTTTCATTGCTGCACTAAAGTAAAAATAAAAAGGAGTAACGATATATTCTGTTACAAATTCATCAAAGAACTATTCTAGTCAAAAAGAAAATTGAGCTTTAATAGTAAAATTTATAAGAATATATTTAGCTAAGTGTCTTACCAACTGAAATATAATTAAAAAAAAAAAAAAAAAAAAAAAACTATGCGCATAGAGAGTGAACTAGAAATATCAAGGATAAAACAGACAATGTATATTATAGGAGTAGCTGAATATCTATTGTTTATTGTTGTAGGAGGTGTTTGTTTTTTAGGACAAACTTGAGGGATCAAAATAATTTTCACCCACTAAAAATATCAAACTTTTCTCCATTTGGTCAAACCCTTAAAAACTAGAAAACTTGGGCTAGAGAAAAATGAAAGGAGATTCAAATAGGAGGGAATGGGAGAACGAAAATTTTCGTAGACCTCCTGATCTAAGAACTTCAATTCTCCAACTTTTAAACAACTATTATTAGGTTTTCTGACGAACATAAGCAAGTTAAGATTTCATTCAGGGTAACTAATTTTTTTCACTAGATTCAAAAGGATCAACGTAACGTAACCTTTCAATACATTTTATTTTCTATTTATACGTACAATTGTATACGATATTATCCATTGATAACTAATCTCAAATGAACATTCATTACATTTGTTCATTCCAATAGGCATATTTTGAATATAATCACGTGTTCAATAGGTCGAGTTCTTAGCTTAAGAGGCTAAATAAAATATTCTAAAAGTTGAAGAGGATAATTTTACTTGTTTATATTAGAAAGATAACAGGCTATGGGTACCACTGCACTCTTAACTCAATTATTATATTCACCCATGGTTTTGGCGTTAGAGTTACGCATGGGTGTCAAGCAGAGTTCGAGCGAGCCCAACAGAGCCGTGCTCAATCGAGCTTTGTTCAAGTATAACCGAGATCGAGCCGAGCCCTAGTTGGCTCTTAGATGTTTAGCTCCGCATTGTCCTACGCCATTAAAAAAAGTAAATGCATAATAAGATGGCTGAACTAATAGAGTACAAGCAATACTAGATTAAATTGGACAAGTGTGTGACTGAATTATGTACATTAGTACTAGTTTAAATTGGAGCTCACATTATAATATTATCATTTTCTTCATTTTTTTTGTTGCCTTCTATATCACTTATCCCTCTAATTTTGTACTCCTTGTCGTGCTATTCTTATGGATGGTTAGATCGTGGATTGAATTCTTATCATCCAAATTGAACTTAATGTATATATATGACAAATTGTTGTCAGTAGACATGTATTTGATTTTTTAATTTGTTATTTCTACATTCCTTGATAGCGTATTTCCAATATTTATTTAATGTTTAAAAGATACACTGAAACTGTACTATCCAAGAGTTATTAGATACTGTTTTTAAGATGGTATGCTTCCCAATTTGTTTGAAAGGCCATGGCAATATTTTCCATGAAAAAGGGTCTAGAAATTTCAGAAAACCATAGTTTTTGCTGGTCGTGGTATTAACTACGCATAATATCATAGTTTCTGATGGTTCTGCGGTTGGATGTATCCTTTTTGCACTCATTCATATGTCTCCAAGGAAATGTCACCGAAACAATGAAAAAGAAAAAAAGTTCCTGGTGTTCATATTTTTACTAAACCCTTGTAGTCTTTGTTATGAATATCGAATACAAGTGGATACAGAAGCTTTGTAGTAGGATGATAATTTTTCATAAAATATATAGTACGTAGTTGAAGAAACTGAATTAGGTAAAGACTCTTTTGTTTCTTTTTTGAGTGCACTTGTAACTTGTAAGATAGACCAAATATTTGTCTCAGAGTTATATATGCGGGAATCTGATTTATTAATAACTTAATATTGCTAGAGAAGGAATACAATCAACAACTGACCAAATATTCATCTTAAAATTGGAAGGGAATTAGATTTTACTAATAATAACTTACTATATATCTTAGAGTTACAAAACATAGAACTTTGATTTTTGCAGTAAAAATGGGAATAGATCTGATTTTCTGTAGTTTGAATTAGATTTTATTTTAATAAAGTTTGTAACAACTTTTGACCCTAGAGCCCCATATACCTCCTATATATAGTGATATGCTTTATCAATCACCATCATTCTCAATACAACTCAGCCTATATATCTGCAGAGATGATGAGGGCTACCAACACTGAAGAGGACGACAATGACGATGACGATGACGATGATGGAATCCAATTTTAGCATGAATCCTCTTCATGGATTTTTCCACATTGAATCAATGAGTCACCATGTTTGTAAGTTCATCTCTTCGTTTATGCTTTGATTCTAATCCTTGATGTGTCGATCTACCTATTTCCTTTATAAAAATCACATTAAAAAAATGAAAGTCGTGGAGTACGATCAGAATTATCCGGAAGGTTCATCAGCAGGTAATTAATTAAGCAACAATGAATTGTTTGTTGGTTATTTTCTTGAGTCCATATCTAATATAAGTTCTGACCCTCTTTATTCATATCTTCATCTCAGGTCTTCCGTTAGCTTTTTGGCTGACCTATCACAAGTTTAGGTACCTGCAAAATCTACCGGAGATGAACAAGTTTACAGCTGAATCCTGAGCCTTCTTTGGGAGGAAGCATGAAAACTTCTGCGTAATCACCGTTTCCAGTAGCAACCTTCATTTCTTGAATTGATCGCAAGGACCGAAGGATTGGAAAAAAACACAACAGACCAACTTTAATGTGGGAGATATGGGAAGAACAAAATAATAAGTAGATACCTAGCATAATAATTTAGACTTAGACAATCAAAAGGAATTAATTTGTATGGGATAAGAGAGGGCTTTTTCCTGGCCATTAGCTTCATTATGTAAAATGTAAACTGGTATTGTAATATAAATTTTCATTTATTGTCTTGATTGTTTAAAGTGAATTCCCATATTTTCATGGGGGGATTTTGATCTCACAAGTTGCGTCGCACAATAACAATCAGTTCTCCCGACAATTAAACTACTATATCAAGGTTTGCCAGTTTTAAAGTGAGCAACATGCTTGCAAAAATCTGGTTGTATTATCTCCCCTTTGGTAGCTTTCAGTTTTCTGTCAAATTCTCCCACATAAAGTTTGTTGCCTTCTATGTTTTCCCTACCTGTTTGAAGAGAAAATGGAACAAAGGACTTTTAAGTGCCAACAAAGTATGAGCGATACAAGATAAAAAACAATTTATAACAAGATAAAATACAATTTATAAGGAAAGAGAAAAGAATTGATTTAGGTAATTAACAAAAAGAAGAAGGTAAATGTCGCAATTACTTGAGGTAAATCTCACAACTAGACTTTCATTGATGAATACCAAAGAGGGTGAGATTAATGAGAGAACACAACAAGATGCTCGAGCTTAGTAGGAAAATCCATGAACTAATTGTAAGGCAATCTTAGATTTTTGACAATCAACTAGACTAGTCTCTCTGCGTATCCAAGAAGTGGATGACAAGATATAGGATTCAAAATCCTGTATGCTCTTAATTATACGACAATTTATAGGTTGAGGCAATTTGAGAGATTGAAAATACCTATATATATGCACTTCGAACATAAATTGAGTTGGATCCTTAATTCATTAAGTTAGAGGAATTATGTAACGATCAGACCGCTCGCTTTGAGAATAAACATCCTGCTCGATTGCGTAAGGTCTTGAGCAACTTCGTATTATGTGTTATGCCTTGCGTGTATGGCCGAGTTCAGTTTTCGGATGATTCGAGATCGATCTGGAAGAATGATTTTTGTTTTAGAAGCTTACGAGGTAAGAGGTGACCGAAGTTTTGACTTTTGTGTATACCAATCCGAAATGGCGTTTTGATGATTCAAATAGCTTCATGTATTTGGATTTGGAGGTCTGTAGGGTAATTTGAAGCATTTTGGCGAAAAATGAAAAGTTGAAGTTTTGGAAGGTTGAGAGATTTGACCCCGAATTGACTTTGGTGGTATCGAGGACGGAATGCGGATTCGAGAGTTGGATTAGCTCTGCTATGTCATTTGGAATTGCATGCAAAATTTGACGTAAATCCGGGTTAATTTGATATGTTTCGGTGTGAGTTTTGCAAGTTAGAAGATTTGGATATTCATAAGTTCGATTCGTGGTGCGATTCGTAGTTTCGACGTTGTTTGATTTGGTTTGAAACGTCGAGCGGGCCTTGTTATGTTATGAAACTTGTTGGTATGATTGGACGGGGTCCCGGGGGTCCCCAGACGTGTTTCGGATGGGGTACAAGCCATTTTCTTTTGTTCTGGAATGTTGCATTTCTGGTGTCTAGTGTCCTTCTCTGCAATCTCTTAGGTGCAGTTGCGATCGCAAAAGATGTTTTGTGGGCTGGTCTTTTTTCCTCTCCGCGTTCGTAAAGATCAGTACGCGATCACTTGCATGTGAGTGACCGCTTCTTCGCCTTCGCATCGGGCCTTTCGCGTTTGTGTAGTGTTGACCCTGCTGAGGAGGTCGACACTTTGTTCTTTGCGTTCACATAGTATTGTACGCGATTGCGTACATTTTGGCAGTGATGAACTGCATTCGCCTTTCTTCTTCCGCGTTCGCATAGTACCTTTTCGTGGGGCAATGTCATTTCTTCTTCGCGATCGCATGGATTTATTCGCGATCGCATATTGCATTTTTGTGGTAGTCATTATTTCTTCTTCGCGATCGCCAGTGTATTTCCGTGATCGTTAGGTGCAAATACATGGGCAACAAAATATATTTTCCAAAATCGAGGGTTTAGTCATTTTTATCATAGCTTGAGTTGTTGACCTCGAATTTGAGCGTTTTTTGTGGGGTTTTCAAGAAAATCATTGGGGTAAGTATTCTTCACCCGAAATATATTATATTTCATGATTCCATCTTTATTTTTATCTTTAAATTAGTAGTTTTAGTTGGGAAAATGAAGACTTTGAGGAAAATTTTCAAAAATGTAAAATGACGATTTGAAGGATGAATTGATATCGGAATTTGGTAATTCTTGTATGGTTGTACTCGTTATCAAATGGGTGTTCGAATTTTAGTAATTTTGGTCGGGCTCCGAGACGCGAGCCTGGGGTTCACTTTTTAATTTTAATTAAAGATCAAAGCTTTATTATTTGGAATTGTTTTGTATGATTTGAAGTTATTTTGGCTAGATTTGAGTCGTCCGGAGGTTGTTTCACTCGAGAAGGTTATTTTAGAGTAACGGTAGCTTATTTGAGGTAAGTATCTTGCCTAACTTATCTCTTCCTTGTTGAGCTATTCTTTTTGAGACCGTTATTCCCCGTTGTGTCTTTCTTTGTGAGCTCGTTGTACTGTTTCCTAGTGTTCTGAAGCTCCTGAGTTGATTTACTTGTCATATCATCGTGTTATTTTTGTTGTTGCTGTTGTATTCAGTATTTTTGAGCCGAGGGCTATGCGTGGTTGTGATATCGAAACTTTTTTGAGGAGATGTTGTGGTATGTGGGAACATATTTTGAAAATTATTTTGTTGAGTTGTTATGTTTTGGCACACATGTTATTGTTGAGAGGATTGTTATGATGTTTGCACGAGATTTCTGACGTGTTGTTGTTATGATGTTAGCATGAGGTTTCTGTTATGTTGTTGTTATTATTTATACGCATGCGGTGGTATAAGGTCTGGGTGTTGAAACGCATGCGGTGAGATAAGGTAGGCTTGATATGTGTGGCTGGTAGGGGAAATACTAGAAGTCATGCGGTGTGATAAGGTGGGCTAAAATGCGGGATGTTAATTCCGAAAAAAATGATTTTCCAAACTAAATTCTAAGGCTCCCTGATAACTAGTGATTTGTGCTATTATTTACTCCCGTTTCCTTAGGTTTTTAGGCAAATTTTATTAAAATACTCTCACATTTTGATGCAAGTTGTTTGAATTGCAGGGATTGAGTTGATTTGTGAATATTGATCCAAAAATGTCTCAAAAAGAGCAAAACATGCAAGCTCCTAGAACCCAGCAGAACCGCTGCAGCATTCACTTTTCCGTTGCACCGTTTGTCATTTCGTTGCACCGTATTTCTCACTGCTGCCCCATTGAAAAACTTAAGAGAATGTGATTTTTTGAGGCAACCTCACCGCTGACCCCGCTACTTTTCCGCTGCAGCATTTTATCTACCGCTGCAGCGTCCACTATTACGCTGGGCGCTTTTTGTGAACTTCGGAGAGTCAGCAAGAGTAGGGATTCAAACTTCCGCGGTCAGCGGTATTATTCCGCTGCCGCATTTTTGCCACCGCTGCGGCATTTCATTATTCCGCTGGATGCGGAACGGAGATTCAGAGAGGCTACACATTCCAAGACCGCTACAACGTCCATTATTTCGCTGCAGCGGAAGCCCATCCGCCGCAGCGCTCAGAAATACGCTGGGAGCGAATTCTCCGTAGGGGCACTTTTGTCCAGTATTTCCAGCATAGTATAAATAGATATTTTTCTCATTTTTAGGTCATCAGCAGTTAGGAGGAACACGTGAATAGTGGTTTTTGTTCAATTTGAGTAATTTTGTCATAGTTCTTACAATAATTCTTCAATTTCTATCTTGTAATTTACATTTATGAGCTTAATTTCATCTTCTACTTTAGTTTCTTCTTCAATTATGAGTAGCTAGACCCTTAAGCTAGAGTTGTGACCCAACCCTAGTGTGGGTAAGTAATGGGTCTTCAATTTTAGGATGATTTTGTGTATGGGTGTTTGTTTTTTAACCTGATTTGTGCATAAATCTCAGATTTATTGGTTGCAAATACTATTTCATGCCTTCATGACTAGGGTTAATCTTGAGAAAGATGACCCAAGTCTAGGTAATTAGGCTAACAAGGTATTGTGGTGAACTCAAGAGATTGATAGCCCCAATAAAAGAGTGGATGCTAGAGATGGCTACACCCGACTTGAGCCAATTCATATGATTCAATGAAAACACCCAATTGTGCTTGAGAAGGCCAATTTGGGCAAAGTCACCCAAATTACCAAGAGGTATTGGTTGAGCAACTTAGCATGAGGTTATTCCATTCACCCACAACTCACAAGGTTATTCTCAATTTTTGATCCCATCATTCACTCACCTAGGAGTAAGTCATAGCCCTAGTGCTTTTAATCAACTGAGAAAATCCACAAAAAGATTATAGATAGCTAGTTCATAATCTCTTTTAGTTTAATCCTTAGCATAATTATAAAACCCTTTTGATGAGAAGTGTAATTAAGAGCATGACACGCCACTAGATCATTTAGACACTCAACTCCTACATACATAGCTCCTAATGGAAATCGATCCCGACCCGTTCGGGTAAAAGCTGCTTCGACCCCTTCCTTGCTATTCTTTAGTGGTATAGGTGGGATCCGATCACTTTTTGGCGCCATTGCCGGGGAGTCATAATGGTGTTGACTATCTATTTGAATAGTGGCGTAGATTGTTTTTCTTTCCTTCCTTTTTACTAACGTGTGTGTTTAAAATCAATACATGTACATATGGCTGATCCTTTAGGCAATATTATTCTGGGGGAGGAGGTATATGACAACGGAGAGGATGAATTGAATAAAGTACCTCCACCTCCAAGACGGGGCCGACATGCCAATCTTAATGATGATATTCCAGACCCTCCCCCGCCTCCACCTCCCAGAGTTTCTCCTCGGGTGCTTCCAAACGAGGGGTATGCAAGTGCTATTGTCCCGCCTAGAATCCGAGCGGGCAACTTCCAAATCACAAATGTGATGTTGACACTCCTGGAGCAGCGTGGGTACTTCACGGGAGCTCCCCATCAAAATGCCTACAAGCACTTAAATGGCTTTGTGGACACATGTTGGGGGAGCAAGAAAACCAACGTTGAGGCTCAAACTATTTCCTTTCTCTCTCCGAGGGAAAGCCCTAGATTGGCTTGAGCGACTCCCCAATCATTCTATCTCTACATGGGATGAATTGGCGGATACGTTCATTGCCAAGTTCTTCTCCCCTGGGCACATGGCGTCATTAAGGGACGGGATATTGGCATTCAAGCAAGCGCCAAATGAGCCTCTTCATGGGATTTGGGAACGTTAGAGAACTATGGTCAAAGAGTTCCCAAACAATGACATGACGGAGGCCATGATACAACAGACTTTCTACCGAGACATCAATACCACCAATCAGTGTGTGGTCAACTAACTCGCTGGAGGAAAATTTATGAAGCTGACTTACACTGAGGCATGTGACATCTTAGATGAAATGGCTGACACTTCATCAACATGGAAGAGTAGAGAAAATGTGCCTCAGGGCGATCCAAGTGTTATTAACCTCCGCAAAGAGCTTCAAGATCATGGGCAAGCAATTGCCGAGCTTACCACCACCATGAATCAACTTGCTAAGGCACAACTTCAACAAATACAAGGACCGAAGCAAGTGCATGCTATGGATGGGGTAAATCACTTGGTGAACAAGCGAAGGCCTCGTGGAAATGAAGTGCAAAACAACAATGACCAATGCGACCAAGGATTGAGTGGGTATAATCAAGAAGATTCCTATGATGAGCAAAATGAAGATGTAATGTATGCCAACAATTTTCAACGGAAAAGAAACAATCGAGGGAACAACCAAAATTGGAACAATCAAAGGCAAGGCAATTGGAACAATAATAACAACTCAAGCAATTGGGGGAACAACAATCAACAATGGGGAGGCAACAACAACAATTGGAGCGGGAACAACAATTGGGGTGGAAATGGAAATCGGGGGTCGGGCTTTCAAAGGCCCCCGATGTATCAACAACCCAACAATCCACCCCCTATCAATCACAAGGCCAGGGTTCCTCAAGTAATGACATGGGTAGAATTGAGAAAATGTTCAAACAAATCAGGGAACGCAATGCGGATTCGGATGCTCAACTTGCCTCCCATAACACCTCCATTCGAAATATTGAAGTTCAAATGGGACAGATCTCACAAGCCTTGAACACACGCCCGAAGGGAGCACTACCTAGTGATACGGTGGTGAACCCCAATGGTGAGAACAATAATAACAATACCGTTCACGCCATGGAGGTGACCACAAGAAGTGGACGAGGTGATGATGCTAGTTCTACAAAGCAAAAGAGAGTTGTTGGTGATGATGATGACTTGAAAAATAACGAGATTCCGATTGAGGTAGAGCATGTTGTGGAAGAGCTGACAACTAGTTAAGTGAGGATTGACATTCATAATCATGTGGAGGAATTTCAAGGTGACGTGAACCCGTCTAGGGAACACGTAATTGACATACCTGAGTCGGTTGTGTCGAAAGCAAAGGCACCATTCCCTAGGCCCCCTCCTCCCTATCCTCAAAGGTTGGCAAAGAAAAAGAGTGAGAATCAATTCAAGAAATTCATCGACATGATGAAGAGCTTATCCATCAATGTTCCTTTGGTTTAAGCACTTGAGCAAATGCCCGGGTACGCCAAGTTCATGAAGGACTTGATTGAACTCAATGTCATCTAAGCTTGAAGACCCTGGAGCATTCACCATTCCGTGTACAATTGGTAGCGCGTATTTTACCAAGGCATTGTGTGAATTGGGAGCTAGCATCAAGTTGATGCCTTATTCAGTCTTCAAAACCTTGGGAATTGGTCAACCTAGGGCAACTTCTATGTGACTTCAAATGGAAGATCGGTCTATGAAGCGGCCTCTTGGAATCATTGATGATGTGTTGGTGCGGGTTGACAAGTTCATTTTGCCCACAGATTTTGTTATCTTGGATTGTGAGGTAGATTATGAAGTTCCTATCATCTTGGGAAGTCCCTTCCTTGCAACAGGGAAAGCCTTAATTGACGTGGAGGATGGTGAGCTCACCTTTCGGGTGGGCGATGAAAAGGTCGTGTTCCACGTTTGCAAGTCAACGAAGCAACCCAATAGCACGGAGGTGTGTTCTTTCATAGATCTTTTCACCGAGGGCATTATTGATGAAACAAGCTCAATGATAAATGTTGAAGACCCCGTGGAGGCAGCTTTATTGAATCATGATATTGTGGTGGATGTCTTGATCGAGTGCACCAATTCTCTACAAGGCATGGGTTCTTATTCTTATGGTCCTCGCAAGTTATCCTTGGATTTGGAGAATCGGAAAACTCCTCCGACAAAGCCTTCTATTGAAGTGCCACCTACCCTGGAGCTGAAGCCACTTCCACCACACCCCAGGTATGAATTTCTAGTTCCTTCTCGTACTTTACCTGTTATACTTTCATCTTGCCTAACCAAAGTGCAGTTAGACTCTACACTCAAAGTGGTAAAAAGGAGGAAGAAGGCCATAGGTTGGACACTTGCTGATATTCGGGGTATAAGCCCCGCGTTCTATATGCACAAGATCATTATTGAATATGGGGAAAAGCCTTCCATAGAACACCAACGGAGGCTAAATGAGGCAATGCAAGAGGTCGTCAAGAAAAAGATAATCAAGTGGATCGATGTTGGGGTCGTCTACCCAATCTCTGATAGTTCTTGGACTTCTCCAGTCCAATGTGTTCCAAAAAAGGGTGGCATGACCGTGGTGCAAAATTACAAGAATGAATTTATTCCAACAAGGACAGTCGCTGATTGGTGGGTATGCATGGATTACCACAAATTGAACAAAGTGACCCGCAAGGATCATTTCCCTTTTCCTTTCTTGGACCAAATGCTTGACAGACTTGAGGGGAGAGCTTTCTATTGCTTCTTGGATAGGTATTCAGGTTATAACCAAATCTTGATAGCTCCATAAGACCAAGAAAAGACAACATTCACCTGTCCCTATGGGACATTTGCTTTCTCCAGGATGCCTTTTGGATTGTGCAATGCACCCGC
This sequence comes from Nicotiana undulata, assembly GCA_005239495.1. Lineage (NCBI taxonomy): Eukaryota > Viridiplantae > Streptophyta > Magnoliopsida > Solanales > Solanaceae > Nicotiana > Nicotiana undulata. The sequence continues at coordinate 4,888 of ML251617.1, read as the reverse complement.
TACATTCCAGCGGTGCATGATGGCGATTTTCACTAATATGGTTGAAGACTTACTAGAGGTATTCATGGATGATTTCAGCTTGGTAGGGGACTCCTTTGATGAATGCTTGGAAAATCTTGATAAAGTCCTTGCCCGTTGTGAAGAAACCAACCTAGTGCTCAACTAGGAAAAATGTCACTTCATGGTTGCGGAGGGGATAGTTCTGGGCCACAAAATCTCAAAGCATGGAATTGAAGTAGATAAGGCCAAGATCGAGGTCATTTCCAAATTGCCTCCTCCGACCTCAGTGAAGGGAGTCTGTAGCTTTCATGGGCATGCAGGGTTCTACCGGCGCTTCATTAAAGACTTTTCGAAGGTGGTGAATCCTATTTGCAAGCTATTGGAAAAATATGCCAAGTTACACTTTGATGAAAATTGTATTAGCGCATTTGAGTTGTTGAAGCAAAAGCTAACTACCACGCCAATTATCACCGTGCCAGATTGGAGCTCTCCTTTTGAGCTAATATGTGATTCGAGTGATGTGGCGGTGGGAGCGGTTTTGGGCCAAAGGGTGAACAAAATCTTTCACCCAATATACTATGAAAGCAAGACCATGAACTCCGCCCAAATGAACTACATCGTCACCGAAAAAGAGTTGTTGGCTATAGTCTTTGCAATGGAGAAATCCAGGCCTTACCTTATGGGCGCAAGGTGATAGTTCACACCGACCATGCGGTGCTCCGGTATCTAATGATGAAAAAGGATTCCAAGTCTAGACTTATGCGGTTGGTGTTATTGCTTCAAGAGTTTGATTTGGAAATCATTGATAGAAAAGGGAGTGAGAACCAAGTTGCCGACCATCTATCCCGTTTGGAAGAGCAAGAGAGACCAAGTGATGGCCTTGAGATCAATGATAGCTTCCTGGATGAACTACTTCTCTCCGTCTCTATGCATGACATGCCATGATTCGCGGACATCGCCAACTATATTGCCACTGGTGTTGTCCAGTTTGAGCTCTCTTCCAACCAAATAAAGAAGCTTAGACGAGATATCATGGATTATTATTGGGATGAGCCATATTTGTTCAAAATATGTAATGATGGTGTCATTCGGCGTTTTGTTCCTGAAGAAAAGCAAGTGTCAATTCTTGAGTCGTGCCACTCCTCACCTTATGGTGGTCATCATGGAGGGGCAAGGACTGCTTCAACTGTCTTGAGTTGTGGTTTCTTTTGGACTTCTTTGCACAAGGATGCTAGTGAATTGGTTAAGCGGTGTGATGAATGCCAAAGAATGGGTGGCATATCCAAGAAAGATGAAATGCCTCTCACTACAATTCTTGAGGAGGATATCTTCGATGTGCGGGGTATTGATTTTATGGGTCCCTTTGTTAGCTCATATGGAAACACTTACATACTTGTGGCGGTGGGCTATGTTTCGAAATGGGTTGAAGTCGTGGCTTTGCCCAACAATGAGGCCCGAAGTGTGGCTGGATTTCTAAAGAAGAACATTTTCACAAGATTTAGGACACCCCGTGCCATCATCAGTGACGGGGGGTCTCATTTTTGCAACAGGGCCTTTAATTCATTGCTAGACAAGTATGAAGTCAATCATAAAGTGTCTACTCTGTACCATCCTCAAGCAAGTGGCAAAATTGAAGTGTCTAATCGAGAAATCAAGAACATTTTGGCCAAGACAGTGAATGCTAATCGAACTGATTGGTCCCAGAAGATTGATGATGCTCTTTGGGCTTACAGGACTGCCTTCAAAACCCCAATCAGTATGTCTCCATGCCGATTGGTGTATGGAAAAGCATGTCATCTTCCAGTGGAATTGAAGCACAAGGCACTATGGGCATTGAAGAAGTTGAACTTGTATTGGGATACGACTACAAATCTTAGAGTTGATCACCTCAATGAGCTAGATGAGTTTAGATTCCATGCATATGCTAGTTCTTCTTTGTACAAAGAGAAAATGAAGTACTTGCACGACAAATATTAAAAGACCGGGAGTTCAAGGTGGGAGACTTGGTGCTTCTTTTCAATTCTAGGCTTCGTCTCTTCCCAGGTAAAATTAAGTCCAAGTGGAGTTGCCCGTTTGAAGTGGTATTAGTTACACCCTTTTGTGCTCTTGATCTCAAAAACAAGAATGGGGAGATTTTTCGTGTGAATGGGAACCGGGTCAAGCATTATCTGGGTAAATTTGAAGATAGCCACGTGGTGGCTTTGCTGAAATTCCTTTGAACATGGTAACTTGCGTCGTGCAACGACGTTAAATTAGGCGCTTCTTGGGAGGAAACCCAAGTGATCTCTTTTCTTTCCTTTTTTGTTTTTGTTGCTTTTGTTAGAATAGTTTTTTCTATGGGCTAACCAGTTGTGAAGTTGATGTAGGACTTGGTGGATGCAGTGCATGTGAAAATCTGGGAGATGAGAAAAATAGGAAAAGTCCGCTGCAGCGGTCATAAATCCGCTGTCAGCGGTGACCAAGCGTTGTAGCAAAAAATGACCGCTGACAGCAGTCTAATTGGGCCAAATAACATGATCTCTGAATCGCAACAACGATGCAACATTTATTTTTTGCTGTCGCGGATTGCATTCTGCTGTGGCGACAAAATTCCGCTGCAGCGGTGAAGGCGAATGTTCAGAAAGTCTAAAAGAACAAAACCGCGGTCAGCGGTAAAAATCCGTTGCCGCGCTAGGTAAGTCGGTCATGGGTCCCATGGTTCTAGTACAAATAGTGACAGACCCCCAATTTTTACCCCTTTTGCTCATTTGTTTACCACCCCAACATAATTACTACTCATATTTTTTCACTGTTCATCCAAGGCCTTTAATTTCACCCCTTTTCATCCTTCATCTTCATTAAATTACTGGTATGTTCTCATGATTTATTTTTAGTTTAGTATTTGTTCTTAGTTTTAGGTTACTTTAGTGTGTTTTTATTTTGTTTGCTCTTTGTTTAGAGTTAGTGCAACCCTAATATCTGAAAATTGAATCATCAAAGTGTGTTATAATGTTGGGGTAATTCTTTCTGAGTATATATGTGGATATAGGGTTCGTCATATTTGTGCTTTTGTGCCAATTTTGAAAAATTTCTCAAACCCTAGCCCTTAGTGCGCTATTGTGACGACCTTCGCTGCAGCGTTTCAAAATTTCGCTGACAGTGAAGGTCACAAACCGCATTGTTGTTAATACTAGGACTCCGCTGTAGCGGTAAAAAATCCACTGCCAACGGTCCTGTGTACGCTGCAACGGAAAAAATACGCGGTCCACGTTTCTCAAGTTCAGAGAGTTCACTCTCAGGTGTTCTAAGTTTCCGCTGCAGCGGCCAGAATTCCGCTGTCAGCGGTGGACAAAAGCTGCAGTGGTCTAGTTTTTTGCGGATAGAGTTTCTAAGAATCAAAGAAAGGTTAGTCCGATCCCCCTAGTTCCGCTGCAGCGGTCAAAATTCCGCAGTAAGCGGTGACCATTCTGCTGCAGCGGTCCTTTTTCCGCTGACAACAGATTGCTTCTCTGTGCACTGTTTCATTCTCTACTTCTAAGCTTTTATTTGGTACTCATGTACAATATATTAACAATGCTTGAGACATGTTTGCAGAGAATGGTGAGATCAAGGGGAGGACCTGACAAGCAACCCGGGAGGTCCCAAACCACATTGTTGTTAATACTAGGACTCCGCTGCAGCGGTAAAAAATCCGATGACATCGGTCCTGTGTACGCTGCAGCAGACAAAAATACGCGGTCCACGTTTCTCAAGTTCAGAGAGTTCATTCTCAGGTGTTGTAAGTTTCCACTGCAGCGACCATAATTCCGCTGTTAGCGGTGGACAAAAGCTGCAGCGGTCCAGTTTTTCGCGGATAGCGTTTCCAAGAATCAAAGAAAGGGTAGTCTGATCCCCTAGTTCCGCTGCAATAGTCAAAATTCCGCTGTCAGCGATGAACATTCCGCTGCAGCGGTCCTTTTTCCGGTGACAACGGATTGCTTCTCTGTGCACTGTTTCATTCTCTGCTTCTAAGCTTTTATTTGGTACTAATGTACAATGTATAAACAATGCTTGAGACATGTTTGCAGAGAATGGTGAGATCAAGGGGAGGACCTGACAAGCAACCCGGGAGGTCCCAAACCGCATTGTTGTTAATACTAGGACTCCGCTGCAGCGGTCAAAAATCCGATGACAGCGGTCCTGTGTACGCTGCAGCGGACAAAAATACGCGGTCCACGTTTCTCAAGTTCAGAGAGTTCATTCTCAGGTGTTGTAAGTTTCCACTGCAGCGACCAGAATTCCGCTGTCAGGGGTGGACAAAAGCTGCAGCGGTCTAGTTTTTCGCGGATAGCGTTTCCAAGAATCAAAGAAAGGGTAGTCTGATCCCCTAGTTCCGCTGCAACGGTCAAAATTCCGCTGTCAGCGATGAACATTCCGCTGCAGCGGTCCTTTTTCCGCTGACAACGGATTGCTTCTTAGTGCACTATTTCATTCTCTGCTTCTAAGCTTTTAGTTGGTACTCATTTACAATGTATTAACAATGTTTGTGACATGTTTGCAGAGAATGGTGAGTTCAAGGGGAGGACTTGACAAGCAACCCGGGAGGTCCCAAACCGCATTGTTGTTAATACAGGACTCCGCTGCAGCGGTCAAAAATCCGCAGACAGTTGTCCTGTATACGCTGCAGCGGACAAAAATACGCAATTCACGTTTCTCAAGTTCAGAGAGTTCACTCTCATGTGTTGTAAGTTTCAGCTGTAGCGGCCAGAATTCTGCTGTCAGCGGTGGACAAAAGCTACAGCGGTCCAGTTTGTTGCGGATAGCGTTTCCAAGAATCAAAGAAAGGGTAGACTGATCCCCCTAGTTTCGCTGCAGCGGTCAAAATTCCGCTGTCAGCGGTGACCATTCTGATGCAGCGGTCCTTTTTTCG
>ML251616.1:0-10712 GCA_005239495.1 Nicotiana undulata | reverse complement strand
TATATATATATATATATATATATATATATATATATATATATATATATATGCCCTTTCGGTGCATAAAGAAAACACAATCGAGCCATCAAAAGGCCAAAAAAGGAAAGAAAATCAGTTATGCCCTTTAAATTCCTTTCCAGTGAAGAAAATTACACCCTTCCCTCAAAAGGCCAAGGAAAGAAAAAAACAAGTAAACTCTCAACCATACATATACCCATCAATAAAGAATATGGAATTCCCTCCAACGTTTAATTTTCTAATTATCCCATAACTAGGGAGTAGAAACAGGAGGCTAACGGTATTAAATGTCTAATTATGACAAATCCTCTGAGATAACCACAACTATTTTCGGATTCCAGTGTGTGTTGATTGATTGAAATTGAGAGTGGAATTAGGGCGGGGCGGGCGGGTTGAAACTGAAAAGATAACTATGCGGGGCGGGGCGGGGCGGGTTGAAACTGAAAAAATAACTATACGGGACGGGGCGGGTTGAAACTGAAAAATAACTATACGGGGCGGGGCGGGTTGAAATTTTTGTGGGTTTTGCCACACCCGCCCCGCACCGCCCCATTGCATACCTAAGTGGAATTAAAACGAATAATATTCACAATGCAGAAGTAGCAATATTTTAATGAGCAAGACAAATCATTTTTAGAAACGACACTTCTTGTCTCTCTAGCTTACCGAGGACATAACCCTTGATAGGAGGGTGTGAAGGTCGAGAATCAAGGTAGAAGTTTAGTGAGTAGTTGAGCGTATTTCTATGTTTGTACCAGTAGATAGTAGTATTACTCTTGTACTCTCGTATTATTCAATTTCTATTATTACATGTTGTTTCTTTTGCTTTAGTTAACTTATTATCTTGTTGTTGTTACTACTTGTTGACTTCTGGTCCCTTTTTGTCTTTTTCCTTGAGTCGAAGGTCTTCGGAAACAGGCTCTCTATCTTCACAAAGTAGCGATAAGGGTTGTGTAGACACTACCCTCACCGGACCCTATTTGTGGATTACATTGGTTCTCTTGTTATTTTGTTGTTTTGACACTTCTTGTCTCTTTAGTTTGTCATTTTCATACACAGAATTACAGAACAACAAGAAGCTCACATGCTGGAAAGAGAAAGGACCAGATCCAGGTAGCTGAAAACCGAATGTAAAGGAGATTGATCAAGAGTGTCTCTGCAAGTAAATAATGAGTGTGGATAAAGAAACCAAAAAGAATGGCGAAAATAATTAAAGAATGTGCCTAAAGCTAATTATGAACCACAATTTTTCTTCTATCTGGAGTATGATAGTGACTCAGGCTTCTCTATACCACATGAATGCCATGTTACTCTTGAAGCCTACAAATAACAACATACCTAGTAACCGTGGGGTCTGGGGAGGGTAGTGTGCTAAGTTGCACGGACTCTTCGATTTTGGTGCCATCCCCGTCCCGATACGAGACATGGACGGGAGGGGGAGCGGGAAACGTCCCGGATTCAGTCAACTGACTTCGGACACTTTGACCGGAGTCCATCGATAAATTTGGGAGAAAAATTAAGATTTTGGTTTCTCAAAATAAAAAATAAAACAGATTTAGGAGAATGAAAGAATAATGTCCATCTTGGAGAATGAAAAATTGAATTCTACAATATTCATGTAAGCTTTTCACAGAACATCTTTCAAAATTTACAAACATTTTTATAGCTCTATTTTTCTATTAGTCGAATCCTCGCACCCGTATCCATATCCGGATCCACACCCCCGAATCTTAAAATTTAGATTTTGCCGAATCTGTCCCTGTATCGGATGCCCGCACCCGAGTCCAAGCAACTTAGGTAGTGTGTACGCAGACCTTACCCCTACCTTGTGAGGATAGAGAGGTTGTTTCCAATCTACTCTTGAAGCATGTCCCTTCAAAAATGTTTAACTCTAGTAGTAAAGACTATTGTAAAGCCCTGTTATATCAGCCCAAACAAACTTTGAAACTACCTTTAAATGCCATACCTCATTCATATGCTCTAATTGCCTCATCCAAATTGTAGATGGTCCTATAATTCATAAAGTCTAACAGTCTACCTGGGACATGTTTCTTGATATTTTATCTTAGTAATTTCTATAAATGATAAACTTAACGCCAAGCAACAGAAGAAAAATGGAACTTAACCACAGAATCTTCACATTTGTGGCCGGGTGTGTCAACCATTTGGAGTTGGCTTTCTTTTCACTAGCACTGACTACTATAAGAATCCACGAATTACTGCGAATGCTGTCGAAATTGGTTTTCTATTAACTAAAATGTATCAAGATTAAACCCTACAGACAATCTACCACCGCACATGCAAAAAGCTTCTTTTTTTTTGGTGGGTGTGTGTGTGTGGTGTGGTGGTGGGGGGGGGGGGGGGGGGGGTTCATCCTAAAAGCCCGGCTCGCGAGGCGTCCTTCTCGAAGTAGGGTTCCAACCCTCGCCTCGCTCTTGTGACAGATATAAGGATGGTCGAAACAGATAGCCAAGGAAAAAACTCTTCGGACCAAGAGCGAATTCTGCAAATGTTAAGGATTAGGATATCATATCTGGTTCGGAACAAACAAAGGCACAAGCTGCAGCAACTAAGTAGGTTGAGAAGACCCCAGATAGTACATGCACAATCATCCAAAATTTAAAAAACCAAAGTAAAACAGCTTTTTATTCATACCTTATTGTCACATCCTTGGACCTCTCCAACATAACCGTGCAGCAACCAAGCCGACTACTCTCTTCATAGGCACTGAGCAGTCTCTCCCCCACGTGTGCAAGCTTGATACTTGAATCCCTACGTAGCGTCGTAGTCCAAACAAGCCAAAATGACCAAGTATATAGTAGACTATCAAAAAGAACGTAACATTTATTGTGTGAGGAAAGAACAAAACCTTATATGCACAACTATGATTTACAAGTGTTAGTTTTCACAAGAGCTAGACCCTGTGCACTCTATTACCTTCCAACATGAGACGAGCATTTCTGGAAACTTCTAGAATATCTTGGACTGCTCTCCACGCTACTTCTGAGCCAACATCGGATGGGCATTGTGTCATCTGCAGGTGCACCGCCTCCTTTGTGTACATCCACCTCTGCAACGGACTATGACCCTCGCAAAGTTGTGGAGCTCAAAAAACAGTAAAACCATGAAACTTTCAAAACATTTAAGTTTCTGAAGTTGCTTAAAATCGTAGGTCACTGCTTTTACTCGAGCTTTTCTCTGAATTTAGAGCTTTGCAACAGATTACCATCACACCCGTAGACGATCAGATATGCAACCATGTGCGACTGACTAAAAAGGACTTGCTAACAGGAACGTGAGAATCACATATGTTGAGACTTCTTTCTTTTGAGATCCCACTATCTTACAAATTAACCTGTTTTCATCAAAATATTCTGTTGCTTTTGAGCTTGTCATCTTAAAGCATTTTTGTTTCTCATGCACGCCTATCTGGAGAAACCTTTCTAAGGTTTTAAGCTTATGGAAGCACTTTTCCCTTCTAACAAACTTTCGCAAAAAGTATATTATATGTAAAGTACATACTAAAAAGCAGTATATTGGAAGTAAAGGTGCTTCAACATATGTCCTTCAAGCTTCGGCGCAAGTATCCAATGCACATCAAATAAAACTATCCACAGGCAAAAGATGCTAGAATTGAAGATGGTTTTTTCAAGTTTCAAAAATTGAAGATGCTAGAGACTATTGCATTATCTACCCTTTTTATATGACTCTGTTTGACAGAATGAGAAGCGCAAGATGTTAATCTAGATTATTTATCATATAGTGGTAGTAGAAAAAAATAATACAATTATAGTAAGAAAGTTGATTTCATAAGATATAGCACATCAAAAGACAAAATTTGTCAACTTAAATGAATTCCAATTTAAGTTGTCAAATTTATGGATCAAACACTTTGTATGTCCCAGATGAAAAGAGTGTTAGAAAAATTGGGACATATAAAACATGAATTTATTTTTATTCTTGTTGGATAAGCAACAAATGTGCAAATACAGGCAATTATTGGAACAAAATGAGAAAAATAAAGTGCAAGTATAGACAACACTAGGAATAAAATTCACAAAATGGTGAAAGCATCTACCTTTGCATTTTTCAAACATTTGAGACCAACCAATACAGTGTTTTCTTTTGCACTTCTCTACACTTGAAGCTAAACTACAGGACTACTATCCTAACAAGAAATTGCCAAGCTTGCAGAACACAGGAGATCTATTTACTTCTGAATCAATTCATACTAACAGAAGGCAACATTCAGATGAGGCACTGTACCAAATGCAGGAAACTATTTTCTATGAGATAAAAGAAATCAAATTTCTTCATTGCTACAAAGCGCAACTAATGGGGCCAGCTCTATGTCACTCTACTCCGAAACACTTTAGAGCATCTCTCTTCATAGTAGATCAAAGACTTGTAAAAATGTAATTCCTTCCCATGACTCCCTGTGTTGCAGTAAAACTGTATCAGGATAAAATTGAAAAGACCTCTTACATCAGAGCTCTTAGCAGAGTGACGAAAAGTACGGTACATATAGTTATAATAAATTTGTAGATGCTGTCCACCTATCAAGCTCAACTACCTTCTGAGAGCTGCAGTATGAACTTGCGCCTTCCAGATGTGAAATAAACCATAAGAAAATATCTTCAGATTATCATACTACAGTCAAACCTCTCTATAACAACCTCATTTGTTCCGATATTTTTTGGCCGGTATAGTGAAGTGTTGTTCTAAAGGACATATGCTCATGTAGCCCATGCTGGATTTATCGTATTCTGGGCCGGAGCAATGAACCTATTTGATATAACATAACATAATATTCTGTTCCGAAAAAAAACTCGATTTTAATAGTGAATGGCTATTATATAAGGATGTCGTTATAGAGAGCTCCGACCGTACATATATAAAACATGTGACAGGCAAAAACAATTTGAGGTACAGTCTTTCTTTTGATGAAATATGCATGGGTAACGGTACTATACTTGAAGATATCTGGAAATCTTCGAACAACATAGCTCATTTTCCATCTCGATAGTGATACATTGTTATAGAAGATCTTACCCAATTTATTTCATGAATTTTGTTTTGATATACCTTGAAAGTCAAGCATGTTCAACTGAACCAAAAGGATTACTTTACACATGCATAACTATCAGGTTCCACAACTTTTCCATTGTCATTGTTCTATAGCTTTTCTAAATATTAGTGATCCTCCACTCATTCCACAACTTAGCAACTGAATCTCAATGCACAATGACGAAAAACAAGCTTTTATCCTTGACTGAGGAGGCAAGGATATTTCGTATCATTGAATATGGTTTGGACTTTCTTTCACATAGCTCATCTGTGCCTTATATGTCAGTGGGTCTCTTAATAGGACCCATTTCATTTTGATTCCTGACCATCACAGAAGTTAAGAACTAAGAGTAAGTCATTTCCTGATATTTAGTTGAAACCTTTATGCTTCAAATATGAGAAAACTTTTAAAGGATTATGGTTACTTTTCCAGATGAGCTAGTTCTTGCCATCTTGTGCGCTTCATGCAGCCCTGAGGACTAGCGTGTCCCGCAGATTTTTACATTGAATTGCCATAGTTTCTCCTTTATCTCCTCTAATTCCTCCCTCCTCCCTGCCCACATGTAATTCAATCATCTTTCATTGCTATAGACTCTCCATACATTGCTTATTAAGTCCGAGGATTTCAAGCCAGACCAAGTCCTCTTTCTCTGTTGTCACTTCACAAATAAGAATTCGGTTCATCCCCTCAAGTCCAACATAATTTTTAAGAGCTTCAATGAAAATTGAATTTTAAGAACGTCTCCAGAGTAAAGGTTTCTTTCAAGTAGCTCTTCATTGAGATGGAAAAGGCACTCCTCTGCCCCAGCGAGCTCCTTATTTAGCTTCATGTCAGTTTGATGAATATTTTTGGTTTCCTTTGTCCTGGAATATTTGGATTTAAAGGTTACTCCCCAGCACTCTACAGCCTTAATTGCTTGCAGTCGCACACTCAAGAAAAACTAGTTAGCACTGAAACATGGTCTTTGAACAATCTAACTTGAGCTACACACTTGTAGTAGTACTCCGTGTGTGAACCACCTTGAACGTCATAACTGCACTTATAATAAGCTCTAATCACTTGTCGCAATCTATCAAACACAACGAGAATCAACATGGACCCTCACAATCTGTGCCAGTAATACCTCTTAAACCATTTCTTTTAGCTACACGAATCCATGAGAAGAAAATGTGGAGTATTTCTGATCACTGCCTTTATCTCATCTACAGATATCTACCAAACTATGTCCTATGTCTTTCTTTAATCCCTTCTCTTTTATATGTTCCCTCAATGCCTCAATTTCATTCCACATGCCATTCCTGGCATACATGTTCGATAGCAGAACATAAACCCCGTCATTTTGAGGGTCCAAATTCAATGCCCTTTGAGCAGCTAATTTACCCAGTTCGACATTGTCAAAGTTATGGCAGGCACTAAGCAAGGCTCCCCACAAGGTAACAGTGAAATTATCATTATCTTTGTAAGATAACTCGTTGATTAGTTTCCATGCTCTATCCAACTCCCCTGCACGACACAGTAAGTCAATAACACAACCGTAGTGCTCGGGACTGGGTTCCAAACTGTAATTAGATGCCATTGATTCAAAGTACTCCATTCCAAGATTTACGTGGCCAGCGTGACTACAAGCGGAGAGAACAGTTAATAATGCTACACCATCTGGTTTGATTCCTTCCATCACCATGTCATTAAACAAACTAATCACTTCTTCAAATTTCCCATTTCTTCCGCAAACACCAAGCATTGATGTCCAAAGAACAACATCCTTCTTTCTTTCTCCACATCTAAAGCCGACCATGTCGAATACATGCCTAGCCTTCTCCACTAACCCACTTTTGCCATACATTTCAATCAACAAACTTTGAAGAAAAACATCAGATTCCAAGTCATGCACTTTTCGAATAACACATCCATGAACTTGCTTACCCAATTCAAATACAGAGAGCCCAACGCAAACACGCAAAGCAGCTGAAAAAGTGAAATTATCCCAAGATAGATTCAAACATGGCATCTTCCTCGCCAACGCCAGTCCCTCCATCCACATCTTAGCTTCAGAATAGCCCGAGAAAAGTGCGTTCACACACACTGTGTTCTTCACAGGAATTTCATCGAACAACATAGCTGCATTCTTGATACACAGAGACTTAGCATACATATCGACTAAAGCACACCCCACATAAACACTAGAAATCCAACCTGATTTATGCACTAGGGTATGAACCATTTGCCCAAAGTTTACATTTTTAACAGCAGATGAAGCTGTAATGGAGCTACACAATGTGTATGAATCAATGTCAATACCACTAAAATGCATGAAAGAGAATGTTTTAAGAGCAAGAAAATGAAACCCATTTTGGGAAAAATGGGAAAGAATTGAATTTAAGAGCAAAGGGTTTTTGGGTTTGAGTAATTTGAAGAAGTTGATTAAGGTTTTAAGGTTGTTATTGTTGGGAAATGAAGTAGTTGTACATGTAGTAGATATGAGTTTGAACTGAAAGTTAGAGGAGATGAAGACTAACCCTGTTCTAATTAAATGTGCATGAAATACTTTAATGGCACTCAGATTCTTTGAGTTGCAAAAATGGTGCAAGATGTTAGTGATGGAATAGAAGTTTGGTCCTGTTTCATACTGGGAATGGGATTGAGTGCACATACTTGAATTCACGTCAGTTCAGTAATAATGCCAAGGGATTGTTCCCACCCGGTGTTTATATATAACAAAAAAAATCAAATTAATCTTAGTTATACAATTTAAAGTGTGAACACATGATTAAGTGAGTAATAAGCGTTACGCGGCGCCTTCCTGAGATTCTTTGGAAGGGCGACGTAAGGCTAAGCAACCGATGTCAGGGTGGTTGTTGTCCACCAAATGGGGTCCCCGCCACACGCTAGACTAGATTGGCAGTGCCGTGTGTGAAAACCAATGCCAACAATTGAGAGAACAGTAATGATGTTTGAAATGATGAAAGTTGGATTGCAATAATGAAAGCTACTACAAAATGAAGGAAATGTGGTGTCGAGGGGTAGAGACACCAGTACAGGGATTTGCTTGCTAGAAAGTTTTGAATGCTTGATACCCCCTAATAATGCTTAAAAAAAATAAACCAACGTTACATGAGTAGACTAAACTACGCTAGAGAAACATAATGAAAGTACATGAAATAAAGCTACTCTATATTTACAAAGAAAAGGACTTGGTTTTCTACAAAGGTAGAAACAGGTCCGTTGGCAGCAACTTTGTCTCAGGCATCACGATCTGCGCGCACGGCGCTGTTGGCAGCTGCTTGCGGCTGGGCGCTAGCGAGGGAAATTGGTGGGGCGACAGAGGCACCTGCGCGCTTGTCACTTGGAGCGGCCAAGACCACGGGGCCGTCCGTGGCGCTAGGCGTTGGGATGCTTGCTAGGACGCCACGGGGCGCGTCCAAGGGGTCATGGGGCATGGATGGAAAGCCGCCCATGACATTCTCCCCCACCTGAGTTGGCGACGTCCTCGGCGCCTTGCTCCCCAAATAATCTTCAATGAGGCTCTTGTAGGCTTTGAGGTTTGTTCCCCTCTCCCAAGTGTTCTCCTCTGCATCACACCCTTGCCATTTTACCAAGAACTCTTGGTGATCCTTCCTGGAGGCATGAATTACCCGGTCATCAAGAATAGCTTCAGCTCGCCTTTTCCCGGTTGAACCGGGGCCTCGAATACTGGGTACTGTGAGTTTGCTCCGTGAAGGATCCTCCGTGTCTTCCCGAAATGGTTTCAATAGGCTAACATGGAAGACAGGATGGATTTTCCACCAAGCTGGGGTATCCACCCGGTATGAAACTTTCCCAATGCGTCTTTCAATGGACAAAGGTCCAATATATTTTTGCAGCAGGCGAGGGTCGTGGACCCCTGCAAATAAGTACCGCTTTGGGATTTTGACCATCACTTTGTCTCCTACATGATATTCAACAAAGCGACGATTCTGATCAGCATGCCTCTTCATCCGCTTTTGGCCTTTCACCAAATAGCTCTGCACTATCTCCATATTCCGCTTCCACTCTGTTGAGAAGTCAGTAGCGCGGGGAGATTTTCCCGTGTTTGGTGCATTCATGGTGTGTGGGAGTAGCGGTTGTTGCCCGGTAACAATTTCAAAAGCACTTTTGTTTGTACTGGAGCTCTTTTGTTAATTGAAATACAGTTGGGCAACATCCAAAAGCTTCATCCAATTCTTTTGCGATCCGGTAACAAAATGGCAGAGATATTCCTCCAACATACCATTGAACCGCTCCGTCTGACCATCGGACTGTGGATGAAAACTTGAGCTGTGACTCAATTTTGACCCGAGGCACTTAAATAGTTGGGTCCAAAAGTTGCTAGTGAAGCGTGAGTCGCGGTCACTAACANAAAATGGCGGAGATATTCCTCCAACATACCATTGAACCGCTCCGTCTGGCCATCGGATTGTGGATGAAAACTTGAGCTGTGACTCAATTTTGACCCGAGGCACTTAAATAGTTGGGTCCAAAAGTTGCTAGTGAAGCGTGAGTCGCGGTCACTAACAATGTCTTTGGGAAGGCCCCAATATTTGACGACCTGAGAGAAGAAGAGTCGAGCTGTATCTTCTGCTGATATATATTGAGGAGCAGCGATGAAGGTGGCATACTTAGAAAATCGATCCACCACAACCAAGATAGTTGTGAGATCTCCAACCTTGGGCAATCCGGTGATGAAATCCAGTGACACGCTTTCCCAAGGTCTCTTTGGAACAACTAGAGGTTCCAGGAGTCCCGCTTGTGTCAAGCGGTCGGACTTGTCCTTCTGACATACTAGGTAAGTCCTCACATACTGCGCGACATCGTCGGCCATTTGGGGCCAATAATATGCACGGCGAAGTAAGGCCATGGTGCGTTCTTCGCCGGGATGGCCGGCCCACAGAGTGTCATGACATTCCGCCAAGAGAGTTCTTCTCAGATCCCCTCCCTTTGGAACATAAAGTCTGTTCCCTTTTACCTTCAGGAAACCATCCTCCATGTAGAACTGGCGAGTCTTGCCTTGTCCTACTAGATCAACCAAATACTGTGCAGCAGGATCCTTGATGAGTAGATCCTGTATCTGGTCTTTAATGGTGGTGGCTACTTCGCTCCCCCTTTGGGTGGCGAGTAGGCACACTGATGCTAGGTCCACTCTGCGACTGAGTGCATCAGCCACATGATTAGACTTCCCACTTCGATACTACAGGTTGAAGTTGAATTCTGCTAGGAGTTCCTGCCATCGGGCTTGTCGGCCATTCAGCTTCGGCTGGGTCATGAAATGACTAACAGCTGTGTTGTCTGTCTTGACCACGAACGGTGATCCAAGCAGATAATGCCTCCAAAGGCGTAAGCAATGGACGACAGCCAATAATTCTTTCTCGTGGGAGGCATAGCGCCATTCTGCATCCTTCAGCTTCCGGATCTCATATGCTACGGGATGCCCGTCTTGTAGTAAGACCCCGCCAAGAGCATAATCGGAAGCATCTGTTTGCACCTCAAATGGCTTGGCCAAATCAGGAAGGGCCGATACAGGGCTACTAGACATAGCCGTTTTTAATGTGTTGAAGGCCTCCACTCGCCTCAGACCCCAATCCCAAGGCGTGACCTTCTTGAGGAGTTCAGT
>ML251613.1:2652-13860 GCA_005239495.1 Nicotiana undulata | reverse complement strand
ATATATGCAAGTATGACTTTTGTTTTCCATTGAGTTTCTGTTTCACTCTTCTTAAGTCTTTTGGATGCTTTATTTTCGAGGTTTTAGTTTTACCTTTGAGTTTTGCATTAAAATGCTTTAGATTATCCGCACCTTTTTTTAATAGGTACGATTTTGAAAGAGGTCCCTTTTCTTTTTTATCAACACTTAATGAAGAAGACGTCTCAACTTCATAATTGCATAATAATGCAATAGAGAGATAAGAATTTTTCACATGTTTAAGAATGTTTTGAAGAAAGTTTTTGTTTGAACTTTCACAACATTTTACATGTCTTTGATTATTGTCTAAAACTCATGTTGCAACTGTTTTCTTTGAACGGGTTTGATATATACTTGTATTTCGTAACTGTTTTTCTTATGAAACAGTTTTTTCGAGTTAATACAAGAGAATAATTGTTTTTCGTTCGTAACAGTTTTTATAAAGGTAGGGTTTTTTACCCGTAATTGTTTTTATTGATAACAATTTTCAATAATCACGAGGGAAATGCTTTTTCATTTGTAACTGTTTTATTCGATAACAGTTTTTCAAATAAGTACAAGGATTTCGTAACTGTTTTTAGTTACAACAGTTTTTTGAATGAGTACAAAGATGATGATCTTTTATCCACAACTGTTTTTAGTTACAACAGTTTTCTTTTTGAATAAGTACAAAGATGTGCATTCCTTCCTCGTAGCTAATATTTTGCCTTTTAACCTGAACATACATTTATGAACATGTTCGAAGGTTTTATAGATCAGGCTTTGTGTTTTGAGTCTTTGGCTCTTTCGATTCTGCTCGTATCACTTGACTTGTTGGGTAGATGGATCTTCAGGCTCGAGCTTTGACTTTTTGATAGTTTTCTTTGCTTCGTCTTTGCCTTCCATACTGTATAGTCCCCCAAGTGTTTGAGCTTTGAAGGATGAAATCTTGAGCACTTGACTATTCCTTCCTTGTGGTCCTTTTCCTTAAAAGGAAAAACGTACGGGACTCGAAGGTATATAGTTTTTAGATGATGACTGCTTAACCCTTTAAAACGTCCATCAGAAAGTGTAACCCTAGACCGGGAATTCAGTTACTTCCTCGCGTCTTTGCAGGTCTAATATCATCATCTGGTGATGAGTTAGTTTTATGCCTGACGGGGGGGTATTACTTTTCCTTAGAAATAATACTTCTTCAAATGGATGACATTCTAGCTTGTTGGTAAGATCCTGCCATCCATAGCTTCCAGCTCATAGGCGCCTTTTCCAGCTATGCCTCAGACTTTGTAGGGTCCTTCCCAATTTGGACTTAATTTTCCCGTACCAGCTTCTTGGTTGATTGAAAGACTTTTTTGAGGACGAATTCCCCAATCTTGAAGTATATGAGATGAGATTTACGGTTGTAATAACGCTCTATGATTTGTTTTTGAGCTGCCATCCGTATTAGTGTTGCTTCTCTTCTTTGTTCGAGCAGGTCCAGATTGGTCCTCAATTCATCGTTGTTTGCATCCTCCGTGGCTGTTGTAAACATTATGCTTGGTTCTCCAATCTCCACAAGTATTAAGTCTTCTGATCCATAGACAAGTGCGAACGGAGTCTCTCCCGTGGCGTTTTTGAAGTTGTTCTGTAGGCCCATAGTACCGCTGGTAATTCATCAGGACAATTTCCCTTGGCTTTCTCTAGCCGTTTCTTTAGGTTGTTAATGATGACTTTATTTGCTGATTCGGCTTGACCATTAGCCACAAGGTGATACGGCGTTGAAGTAATCCGTTTGATTTGCCAGCTTTCAAAGAATTCTGTGATTTACGTGCCTATGAATTGTGGGCCATTATCACATACGATCTCCTTAGGTATTCCAAAGCGGCATATTATGTTTCGCCATAAGAAGCTTTTAACTTCCTTTTCTCGCACATGTTTGAAAGCTTCCGCCTCTACCCATTTTATAAAATAGTCGGTTAGCACGAGTAAGAACTGTACCTTTCCTTTAGCTGCGGGAAGGGGTCCCACGATATCCATGCCCCACTTCATGAATGGCCATGGTGATATTATTGGGTGTAATAGTTCCGCTGGTCGATGCATATTATTGGCAAACCGTTGGCATTTATCGCATTTGGATACGAAGCTCTTAGCTTCTTCTTCCCTCTTAGGCCAATAATACCCAGCTCTGATAAGGGTTTTGACCAAGGATCTCGCCCATGCGTGATTTCCACAGTGTCCTTCGTGGACTTCTCTCATTACGAACTCCGTTTGATTAGGTCCAAGGCATTTAGCTAGGGGACCTCCGAACATCTTGCGATATAGTGAGTTACGAATGAGGCAGTACCGGGCAGCTTTTCGGCGAAGTGCTTGAGCTGCTTTTTTGTCTTCAGGTACGATGCTATTCTGCAAAAAATTTAAAATTTCGTTTCTCCAATCCCAGGTTAAATTATTGAAAGTTACCTCATTTTTGTTCTGGTCTATTGCTGAATGAAATAGATGGACGACAATTGCATTGTCTTTGTTTGTAACTTCTGTGACTACTGCGAGGTTAGCCAATGTGTCTGCTTCCGCATTTTCTTCTCTAGGTATTTGTATAACCTTTCACGTTTTGAATTGTCTAACGAGATCTCGTGCCTTTTCTTGATTACGATTTGCTCGATTGAGAGTTCTCGTGCCAGTTCTAGCCCTGCAATGACAACTTCATACTCTGCTTCATTGTTAGTTAGGATAACATTTGATAACTTGTCGCGTCTTTCGCCCGTGGGTGATATTAAGACTATGCCTAAGCCGGTATATTTTACATTGGAAGAACCATCGGTAAATAGGGTCCATAGACCCGGATTATCACCGTTAAAGAGTTGTAACTCTTTTTCCACTTTAGGGACAATGTTATTATTAAAATCAGCCACAAAATCAGCTAAAATTTGAGACTTTATCACAGTCCTAGGCTGATATATTATGTCATGCTCGCTCAATTCTATGGCCCACTTAGCTAATCTTCCTGATAGTTCTTGTTTATGAAATATATTTCTCAATGGATAAGAGGTCACAATGGTGATTGGATGATATTGAAATATGGCCTCAACTTTCTAGATGTCGTGATTAGAGCTAAGGCTAATTTTTTCAGATGTGGGTATCTAGTTTTAGCATCTAGTAATGTCTTGCTTACATAATAAATAGGAGATTATTTACCTTTATCTTCCCTTACCAATACTGCACTTACAGCAATTTCTGCGACGGCAAGGTAGACGTACAGCTTCTCCCCCTCCTTTGGCTTTGATAGCAATGGGGGTTTTGATAGATAAGACTTTAGATCCTTGAGATCCTGTTGACACTCTTCAGTCCATTCGAACTGATTTTGCTTTTTGAGAATTGAAAAGAATTTAAAACATTTTTCGGAAGACCTAATAAATCTTCCTAAGGCTGCAATTCTTCCCGTTAGTCTTTGAACTTTTTTTTTGTTCGTAATTATATCAGGTATTTCTTCTATAGATTTAATTTGAGCAGGATTTACCTCTATTCCTCTATTTGATACAAGGAAACCCAAAATTTTACCTGATTCCACGCCAAAAGCGCATTTTTCTGGATTCAATTTCATATTATTCCTGCGTACAATTTGAAAGGTAAGAGAGAGGTGCTGGAAATGGTCTTCCGCATGTGTTGATTTTACCAGCATGTCATCGATGTAAACTTCCATCGTCTTCCCCAGATGTTCTTGGAACATCTTGGTTACTAACCTCTGGTACGTGGCTCCGGCATTTTTCAAGCCAAAAGGCATGACTTTGTAACAATAAGTCCCCCTATTTGTAATAATAACTTTTTTCCTCGTCTGAGGGGTCCATTTTAATCTGATTGTAACCGGAATACGCATCTAGAAAGCTTAACAATTCATGACCTACAGTGGCATCAATCATTTGATCTATATGTGGTAATGGGAATGAATCCTTGGAGCATGCTTTATTTAAATCAGTGTAATCTACGCATACTCTCCATTTACCATTCTTTTTAGGTACTACCACAGTGTTAGCTAACCAGTTAGGGTACGTTACCTCACGTATTGAACCAATTTTCAAGAGTTTTTGTACCTCTTCGTCAATCACTTAGTTCTTGAACGTTCCTCGCTTTCTTTTCTTCTACTTAACAGGTACCAAGTATGGATCTTCATTTAGTTTATGAGTCATCACTTCTGGTGGGATACCTGTCATATCTGAATGGGACCACGCAAAGCAATCTACGTTAGCCTTAAAATAATTAATTAACTTACCTCTTCGACTGGGGCTCAGCCTCGTGCCTATATGCACTTTCTGTTCAGGTTTTTGTTCAAACAATGGAATAGCTTCGAGCTCTTCCGTTGTTGTTTTGATGTGCTCGTCTTCTTCTGGTTCTTGAATGACATCTGGTCTAGAATCTACATTCGTGTGATTTGATTCATCTTCTGTGGTAACTTGGTTTACCTTCTCGTGACTATCTTCTTCTGTACCTGTTCGAACAATAGCTTCTTCCATACCTGTTTGGTCGGCAACTTCTGCCTGGGAGATTTCTCTATCTTTTGATTCTTCCATCTCTACTTTTTTGTTATAATGTACCACAGAATTTATATTCCTGGAGGTTTGTTGATCACCCCCAATCTGTTGCATTCCCCATTAAGAAGGGAATTTAATTACCTGATGTAATGTAGATGGTACTGCTTTCATGTTGTGGATCCATGGCCTTCCCATGATTACGTTATAAGCTATGTCAGTATCGATGACTTGGAATCTGGTGTTTTTGGTTACTCCCTCGGCATAAGCGCTAAGTTCAATTTCTCCTTTGGTTATAACCGTAGAGTTATCGAACCCTGATATGGCTCGTGCCTTTGGGATCACCTGATTTCCCAAGAGCATTTCTTCCACGACTCTTAGCAAAATGATTTTGACTGAACTACCTAGATCAATCAAAACTCTTTTAACGTTAGTGTCAGGAATGGGTAAGGATATTACCAGAGCATCGTTGTGGGGGGGCATTAGTCCGCCGAAATCTGCATCATCAAAGGTTATATTGCCTGCGTCCGGGTTTTCTCGAACCCGTTTTCCGTGTGTAATTGTCAACTTCGTGGCCGTTTTGCAAACCACTCTGTTTACTTCTTCACCTCCGTGTATCACGTTAACAGTTGTTTTTGGAGATGGTGGTTTCGGGGGTTCCTGCTTGTTCTTCATGTATGCTTGCTTACCTTTATCACTAAATAATTCTATTAGGTAGCCCTGTTTCAATAATCGCTCCATTTCACCTTGTAAAAATCTGCAATCTGCAATTCTGTGTCCATGATCATTATGAAATTCACACAAGAAATTTAGGTTTCTTTTATTTGGGTTTGACTACATTTCTTTTGGCCATCAGGTAATTCTTCTATAGCTTTAATTTGAGCAGGATTTACCTCTATTCCTCTATTTGATACAAGGAAACCCAAACATTTACCTGATTCCACACCAAAAGCGCATTTTTCTGGATTCAATTTCATATTATACCTGCGTAGAATTTCAAAGGTAATAGAGAGGTGCTGGAAATGGTCTTCCGCAAGTGTTGATTTTACCAGCATGTCATCGATGTTAACTTCCATCGTCTTCCCCAGATGTTCTTGGAACATCTTGGTTACTAGCCTCTGGTACGTGGCTCCGACATTTTTCAAGCCAAAAGGCATGACTTTGTAACAATAAGTCCCCCTATTTGTAATAAAGGAAGTTTTTTCCTCGTCTGAGGGGTCCATTTAAATCTGATTGTAACCGGAATACGCATCTAGAAAGCTTAACAATTCATGACCTACAGTGGCATCAATCATTTGATCTATATGTGGTAATGGGAATGAATCCTTGGAGCATGATTTATTTAAATCAGTGTAATCTACGCATACTCTCCATTTACCATTCTTTTTAGGTACTACCACAGTGTTAGCTAACCAATTAGGGTACGTTACCTCACGTATTGAACCAATTTTCAAAAGTTTTTGTACCTCTTCGTCAATCACTTAGTTCTTGAACGTTCCTTGCATTCTTTTCTTCGACTTAACAAGTACCAAGGATGGATCTTCATTTAGTTTATGAGTCATCACTTCTGGTGGGATACCTGTCATATCTGAATAGGACCACGCAAAGCAATCTACGTTAGCCTTAAAATAATTAATTAACATACCTCTTCGACTGGGGCTCAGCCTCGTGCCTATATGCACTTTCTGTTCAGGTTTTTGTTCAAACAATGGAATAGCTTCGAGCTCTTCAGTTGTTGTTTTGATGTGCTCGTCTTCTTCTGGTTCTTGAATGACATCCGGTCTAGAATCTACATCCGCATGATTTGATTCATCTTCTGTGGTAACTTGGTTTACCTTCTCGTGACTATCTTCTTCCGTACCTGTTCGAACAATAGCTTCTTCCATACCTGTTTGGGTAATAATTGCTTCCATACCTGTTTGGTCGGCAACTTCTGCCTGGGAGATTTCTCTATCTTTTGATTCTTCCGTCTCTACTTTTTTGTTATAATGTACCACAGGGTTTATATTCCTAGAGGTTTGCTGATCACCCCCAATCTGTTGGATTCCCCATTCAGAAGGGAATTTAATTACCTCATGTAATATAGATGGTACTGCTTTCATGTCGTGGATCCATGGCCTTCCCATGATTACGTTATAAGCTATGTTAGAATCGATGACTTGGAATCTAGTGTTTTTGGTTACTCCCTCGGCATAAGCTCTAAGTTCAATTTCTCCTTTGGTTATAAACGTAGAGTTATCGAACCCTGATATGGCTCGTGCCTTTGGGATCACCTGATTTCCCAAGAGCATTTCTTCCACGACTCTTAGCAAAATGATTTTGACTGAACTACCTGGATCAATCAACACTCTTTTAACGTTATTGTCATGAATGAGTACGGATATTACCAGAGCATCGTTGTGGGGGAGCATTAGTCCTCCGAAATGTGCATACTCAAAGGTTATATTGCCTGCATCCGGGTTTTCTCGAACCCATTTTCCGTGTGTAATTTTCAACTTCGTGGCTGTTTTGCAAACCACTCTGTTTACTTCTTCACCTCCGTGTATCACGTTGACAGTTCTTTTTGGAGATGGGGGTTTCAGGGGTTCCTGCTTGTTCTTCATGTATGCTTGCTTACCTTTATCATTAAACAATTCTATTAGGTAGCCCTGTTTCAATAATCGCTCCATTTCACCTTGTAAAAATCTGCAATCTGCAATCCTGTGTCCATGATCATTATGAAATTCACTCCAGAAAATTAGGTTTCTTTTATTTGGGTTTGACCACATTTCTTTAGGCCATCAGGTATTTCTTCTATAGCTTTAATTTGAGCAGAATTTACTTCTATTCCTCTATTTGATACAAGGAAACCCAAAAATTTACCTGATTCCACGCCAAAAGCGCATTTTTCTGGATTCAATTTCATATTATACCTGCGTAGAATTTCAAAGGTAATAGAGAGGTGCTGGAAATGGTCTTCCGCATGTGTTGATTTTACCAGCATGTCATCGATGTAAACTTCCATCGTCTTCCCCAGATGTTCTTGGAACATCTTGGTTACTAACCTCTGGTACGTGGCTCCGGCATTTTTCAAGCCAAAAGGCATGACTTTGTAACAATAAGTCCCCCTATTTGTAATAAAGGAAGTTTTTTCCTCGTCTGAGGGGTCCATTTTAATCTGATTGTAACCGAAATACGCATCTAGAAAGCATAACAATTCATGACCTACAGTGGCATCAATCATTTGATCTATATGTGGTATTGAGAATGAATCCTTGGAGCATGCTTTATTTAAATCAATGTAATCTACGCATACTCTCTATTTACCATTCTTTTAAGGTACTACCACAGTGTTAGCTAACCAGTTAGGGTACATTACCTCACGTATTGAACCAATTTTCAAGAGTTTTTGTACCTCTTCGTCAATCACTTAGTTCTAGAACATTCCTTGCTTTCTTTTCTTCTACTTAACAGGTACGAAGGATGGATCTTCATTTAGTTTATGAGTCATCACTTCTGGTGGGATACCTGTCATATCTGAATGGGATCATGCAAAGCAATCTATGTTAGCCTTAAAATAATTAATTAACTTACCTCTTCGACTGGGGCTCAGCCTCGTGCCTATATGCACTTTCTATTCAGGTTTTGGTTCAAACAATAGAATAGCTTCGAGCTCTTCCGTTGTTGTTTTGATGTGCTCGTCTTCTTCTGGTTCTTGAATGACATCCGGTCTAGAATCTACATCCGTGTGATTTGATTCATCTTCTGTGGTAACNGTGCCTATATGCACTTTCTGTTCAGGTTTTTGTTCAAACAATGGAATAGCTTCGAGCTCTTCCGTTGTTGTTTTGATGTGCTCGTCTTCTTCTGGTTCTTGAATGACATCCGGTCTAGAATCTACATCCGTGTGATTTGATTCATCTTCTGTGGTAACTTGGTTTACCTTCTCGTGACTATCTTCTTCCGTACCTGTTCGAACAATAGCTTCTTCCATACCTGTTTGGGTAATAATTGCTTCCATACCTATTTGGTCGGCAACTTCTGCCTGGGAGATTTATCTATCTTTTGATTCTTCCGTCTCTACTTTTTTGTTATAATGTACCACATAATTTATATTCCTAGAGGTTTGCTGATCACCCCTAATCTATTGGATTCCCCATTCAAAAGGGAATTTAATTACCTGATGTAATGTAGATGGTACTGCTTTCATGTCGTTGATCCATGGCCTTCCCATGATTACGTTATAAGCTATGTCAGTATCGATGACTTGGAATCTGGTGTTTTTGGTTACTCCCTCGGCATAAGCGCTAAGTTCAATTTCTCCTTTGGTTATAAACGTAGAGTTATCGAACCCTGATATGGCTCGTGCCTTTGGGATCACCGGATTTCCCAAGAGCATTTTCCACGACTCTTAGCAAAATAATTTTGACTGAACTACCTGGATCAATCAACACTCTTTTAACGTTAGTGTCATGAATGAGTAAGGATATTACCAGAGCATCGTTGTGGGGGAGCATTAGTCCGCCGAAATCTATATCATCAAAGGTTATATTGCTTGCGTCCGGGTTTTCTCGAACCCGTTTTCCGTGTGTAATTGTCAACTTCATGGCTGTTTTGCAAACCACTCTGTTTACTTCTTCACCTCCGTGTATCACGTTGACATTTCTTTTTGGAGATGGGGGTTTCGGGGGTTCCTGCTTGTTCTTCATGTATGCTTGCTTACCTTTATCACTAAACAATTCTATTAGGTAGCCCTGTTTCAATAATCACTCCATTTCACCTTGTAAAAATCTGCAATTTGCAATCCTGTGTCCATGATCATTATGAAATTCACACCAGAAATTTAGGTTTCTCTTATTTGGGTTTGACCACATTTCTTTAGGCTATCAGGTATTTCTTCTATAGCTTTAATTTGAGCAGGATTTACCTCTATTCCTCTATTTGATACAAGAAAACCCAAAAATTTACATGATTCCATGCCAAAAGCGCATTTTTCTGGATTCAATTTCATATTATACCTGCGTAGAATTTCAAAGGTAATAGAGAGGTGCTNCCTCTATTTGATACAAGGAAACCCAAAAATTTACCTGATTCCACGCCAAAAGCGCATTTTTCTGGATTCAATTTCATATTATACCTGCGTAGAATTTCAAAGGTAATAGAGAGGTGCTGGAAATGGTCTTCCGCATGTGTTGATTTTACCAGCATGTCATCGATGTAAACTTCCATCGTCTTCCCTAGATGTTCTTGGAACATCTTGGTTACTAACCTCTGGTACGTGGCTCCGGCATTTTTCAAGCCAAAAGGCATGACTTTGTAACAATAAGTCCCCCTATTTGTAATAAAGGAAGTTTTTTCCTCGTCTGAAGGGTCCATTTTAATCTGATTGTAACCGGAATACGCATCTAAAAAGCTTAACAATTCATGACCTACAGTGGCATCAATCATTTGATCTATATGTGGTAAGGGGAATGAATCCTTGGAGCATGCTTTATTTAAATCAGTGTAATCTACGCATACTCTCCATTTACCATTCTTTTTAGTTACTACCACAGTGTTAGCTAACCAGTTAGGGTACGTTACCTCACGTATTGAACCAATTTTCAAGAGTTTTTGTACCTCTTCGTCAATCACTTAGTTCTTGAATGTTCATTGCTTTCTTTTCTTCTATTTAACAGGTACGGAGGATGGATCTTCATTTAGTTTATGAGTCATCACTTATGGTGGGATACCTGTCATATCTGAATGGGACCACGCAAAGCAATCTACGTTAGCCTTAAAATAATTAATTAACTTACCTCTTCGACTGGGGCTCAGCCTCGTGCCTATATGCACGTTCTGTTCAGGTTTTTATTCAAATAATGGAATAGCTTCGAGCTCTTCCGTTGTTGTTTTGATGTGCTCGTCTTCTTCTGGTTCTTGAATGACCTCCGGTCTAGAATCTACATCCGTGTGATTTGATTCATCTTCTGTGGTAACTTGGTTTACCTTCTCGTGACTATCTTCTTCTGTACCTGTTCGAACAATAGCTTCTTCCATACCTGTTTGGGTAATAATTGCTTCCATACCTATTTGGTCGGCAACTTCTTCCTGGGAGATTTCTCTATCTTTTGATTCTTCCGTCTCTACTTTTTTGTTATAATGTACCACATAATTTATATTCCTAGAGGTTTGCTGATCACCCCCAATCTGTTGGATTCCCTTTTCAGAAGGGAATTTAATTACCTTATGTAATGTAGATGGTACTTGTCACGACCCAAACTCCCACCCTTTAGGCCGTGACTGCGCCTAACGTTAAACCCGCTAGGCCAGCCAACGTATAACTTGCAATAGTAATTTAAAACCATTGAATAAGAACAAAACGCTAACCTTTCAACTTTAACCAATTCAATCATATACTTGGATAATAGTGGCAACCGTTTAACCGTACATCAATAACATACCTTCCCCAACAATAATCTTTCCAACATCGATAATAAAAATAACTAAAACTTGAATGTGGAAAGGAAGAACATATTCAATCATAAAATAACGTAACCTCCCAAAACCGGGGTGTCACAATCTCACGGACTAGCTACTAGAATACTAAATACAAGTCTGGAATGAAAATACAACACTGTCTTGAAAATGAGGAGAAAGACAATGAAGCGGTAAAGGAAAGAAGCCTCGGGATCCACTAACGCCGGTGTATACCTCGAAGCTCTGACGTGGACTGAAGGTATCTCCCTCAGAA
>MDKH01167821.1:0-17613 GCA_005239495.1 Nicotiana undulata | reverse complement strand
GCTCACAATGTCATGAAAACTGACCCGGAATAATGATATGATGTATCAATAAGTCACAACTGATATTGATATGTGATATGAATGCATGAATGTGACTGAGTATGAATATCAATGAAATCAATGAGATGACAACAAGAAATGACCATTATTGGTTCAAACAATATCATCATAAAGCATAAACATGATGTCCAACATAATTGACAGCTCAAGTACTTTATCACATAGGGAAAAACACAAATGTCAGCAAAATAGGGCCACCATACAGGTCCACGGGAACAACAGAGTCCCGATTCACAAGGTTCACGCCCACACACCCGTCACCTGGCATGTGCATCACCTCAATACCAAGCACATAACGCATAATGCGGGGTTTCATACCTTCAGCACTAAGCTTAGAAGAGTTACTTACCTCAAACCGTGTAATTCATTACTTCACTATGCCCTTGCCTCGCGAATCGGCCTCCGAACGCTTGAACCTATTCGCAATTAATTCGATTCATTCAATACATATTATAGGAATTAATTTCATATGAAAATACTAATTTTCCCACAAAATCTTATATTACACCGAAATATTACTAGTGGGGCCCACATCTCGAAACTCGACAAAAGTTACAGAATATGAACACCCATCCAACCACGAGTCCATCCATACAAATTTCACCAAATTCCGACATCAATTAGACCCTCAAATCCTCAATTAAATTCTTTGAAGATTTCTACCATTTTCAACCCAGTCTTTACCCATTTGAACTCAACAATCTTCCCACAAACCCTATTTATACATACATGTATACATGATTTTCTCACACCCAAGAATCACACCTCTCATGACCAACTTTTAATCCAAATCCAAAATTGAAAACTAGGGTATGAAAACTTACCTCTTTGATGAAGATCTTGTGATTGAGTTCTTTGATTGTTGAAGATTGATGCAAGATTAGATTATTTGAATGTAGGGTTCCTCCTTCTATCTCTAAGATGCTCTCATCTCTCTCTAAAATACTCAGAAAATCACCCCAAAATGAACCCCAAAGCATATTTATCAAAACGGGGTCGGGTTATGAAAATAAAAAAATAAAGCCTTTGAAATCAGGCATGCGATCGCAAAAGTCATCGCAGAATAGGTATACAGGTCGCGGAATGCATCACGAAACCGGTTCCAAAATTGGGCTACACTGGTCCATTTTGGGACAATTTTTGCGGTCGCAGGTCAATTATGCGGACCGCATAATGATTCTGCGATCGCAGAATTGTCACGGGATCACATTTTGCCAGCCTTTGGTAATTTAGTCATAACCTTTTGTAAGAGTGTCCAAATGACAAACGGTTTGAAGCGTTGGAAACTAGACTCAATGATATTTCATTTGATAGGCTGTCCATAACATAACACATCATATAAATGTAGATATGCCCGTCAAAAATGTGGTCTTGTGCGTATTCATTTGGAAATTTAGTCGATCGTGTAATTTTTCCAACTTGGCTTAAACTTAGGCCTCTCCAAAGGCCCCAAATCACTTATAATGTGTCTCGTACACTTATTATAATATACAATTGATATCCATCATGTTAATAGTCCTCATCTACACCCAAAATGATATAATTAGCACACATCAACTTCTTATTAGCGCTTAATGAAACCAAGAACTTCCAACTTCTATATTTGATGCCGAAACCTATCAAATCAAGTCCGATTAACCTCAGATTTTTTTTCACACGACATAAATGACATAACGAAGATATAAAAACTTTCAAAACTAGATTCCGACACCGATATCAAAAGTCAACATCCGGTCAACCTTTTAACTTAAGCTTTAAACTTTGAATTTCATTCTTCCAACTGACTTTGAAATACCTGAAAACCAAATCCGATGATTCACACATGTGATAATACATCATAAGAAGATATTTAAGACTTCAAATAGTTGAAAGGAGTGTAAATGTCTGAAATGACCGGTTGGGTCGTTACACTCATGCTCACATATATCAAAGAAAATCGGCCACTCTCACAAAAGAAGTCACATGCATGTAATTGGTATCATAGGCTTGCCCTTAATGTAAGTCTCTACTCATGTAGGCTCACTCGATATAAAATTAATTAGGACTTTTTTATGGTTGTAATGTGGGCTAAGGGACGGGTAGGATATATTTAAGAATAGTGGTTCAACCTCCTAAGCACTTTAACACATCACATGATAACTTAAGCGCAAATTCCTCAATCCACTTTAATTTCACAATTACAATCACCCCCAACAATGTTCCCTCTTTCTTTAAGCACTACTTTAATTTATACCCTACTAGCAGGAACAAGACAACAATTTATTCACCTATATTTTTCTTGCTCTTTTTTTTTCCAGATATTTCTTCTTTTTTTTTTTTTTGCAATTTCCACTAGTGGCATATTCTTTTACAAAACAAGAGCACATTTCTTCCTTTCATTGGTTCCACTCAAAAGCCACCCCACACTTACTTCCTTCTTACTTCTTTTAGCGCTCATCTCACAATTAAAGTGCTTTAAGAGGTAAAAAGATCAAAACAATGTCAATTAAGAATAAAAAGGGTATATGCTTGTAATGTGGGTACCAAATAAAAGTCAATAGGATAAAAATGGTTAACTAGGGATAAATTTTATTTATGATAAGAAATAAGCTCAAAAAGATCAAAGAAAGCCTAAAATCATGTTTCAAACCGAGCATCACCTCAATTTTCGCTTCAACTCACATACGGGGCAAGTTCTAGACATCAGTGCAAAACATGGACTACACAAAAACCTCACTACACATGGCACATGACTCACTATGGATGATCCCATTCCGACTCTCAAACTAATGCAAGCCTTCACAAAGCCACAAGATATTAAGCATTAAGCACAAAGTGAACATAAGTCAAGTAAACGAGACATAGGCGCCACAGAACATGCTATCTAACTAAACAAGGCATCATGATAAATTTTAAAATATAGGGAAGGTACTACACATGCCAAAGCCTAAATATGTTACTATCAAACAAGTCAAGGCGCCTAGGAATCTCATCTTTCTTCCTCCATTTATTCCCTAAATTCTAATCTACTCAAAAAATAAAAAAATACTACTACCCGGTTCAAACTACATCTCATGGAAAAGAACCGAGGCACAAAGAAAAATCATAGGGGATTATTACTACCTAAAAAAAACTAAAAGACATATTTTTGTATTTTTGTTTAGATTTTAATCCCTCAAGAAAACTGTCTAGGAGATTCATCATCGGGAAAAGTCCAGTTATTTACTTTTTTTAGTTTTTTTACAAAAGCTACTACACTTAAGAACGAGTACTACAACTAAGCTAAAATAGCACAGAAACTCACCCAAACAATCTCTTCACTCCACACTTAAAATTATGCGATGTCCTCAATGCACACTATAAATAATAAGAGGGTAAAAGAGACTACCTGGTAGGCTAAAGGCCGAAGCAATAGTGTCTCACGATGTACTCAGACTTCCCTCAGACATGGTCATTTGTGTGGGCACCCCACACTTAGTGCTCACCATCTGGCTGACTTTTGCAAACTTCCTATGGATTTTCTCTCTATGCTTGTAATCCTACAAAATCAAAACAAACACAACAAAAATAATATAATAAAAATAAAAATAAAAACAAAAATAAAAATAAAAGAAAGCAGTAAAGCTGGATTGCCTCCCAACAAACGCCTAATTTAACGTCGCGACACGACTAGAACTAATTTTTGTCTCCATCTCGAACTTATGAATTGAGCCCCCAATTTGGCTTCAAGCTTTTTGCTATGCTCTCGGGGTGGTGGGACAAATTTAATTGGTCCAAGCAACCAATATTGCATTCTACACTTCTTGCCCCTCTGACGAGGTATGTAATTTTGTCTCTCTGGCACGATGAATTCAAGAATGTAAGCACCCCATTCCTCGTCCATTGGCTCTTTCAAAGGCTCAGATGACTCGATTTTCATGTCATCATCCAAACACAATGTTGAAAAATGTATGAAATGAGGACCAGTACGCCCTAACTCAAGAAATGTATTGCTCTTTACATCCTCATATGTGCACACACTCGAGTCTTCAAATATAATATTATATACTTCCTCACATGACTCTAGTGTACTTTTCTCAACATGGGCATCATCAACAAAAATATGCTTGAATGATTGACTCTCCACTTTTAGCTCCTCAATTTGGCGTATATGATCATTTTCAACTTCACACAACTCATTACTATTTTGTTGGGCATTAGACGCATCAACCTTTGTATTCAATTGAGCCTCCAAGTTTTGAATAGCTATGCCAAATTTGTCGATCTATTATCCCAATTCGGCTCTTCCTTCCATTAAGTATCTCCTCCCATCGTAATTTCCTCACGTTGAGCCTCATATATTTCCAATCTTTCAGCTTGTTCTAGCCAAGTTTGACTCAAAATCTCCTATTTTTCAAAACTTTCTTCTACCTGGTACTCGCTCTCTTCATTTAATTCTTCCATATTGGCCTTCATTCTTGTGATTGTTGCCCTCATTCTTTTCATAGCTTTTTTGAGTTCATCTTGTTGCTTTGCTACTTGCCTAAAAATATCCCAAATATATGCATCAGGTTCCATATCCTGCACTTCATTGCCCCTGTAAAACTCACAAACATCATTAGAAAGATCATAATAAGGGCTCATAAAAGGATGAAAATAATTAGGACAACTATCCCAATGGCCATCTTGACCACCACACATATTGCAAATACTCCACTCAAGGGATTGAGATTATGCGCACAACTCCCTCCCGGGAACATTCTGACAAATTTTTCTACCAGTGGGGTCCTCCACAATATGGACAAGGATCATCAAAATAAGAATAACCATCATTCGAATAATTTTCATTCCAAGATTCCATGTTAAAATAAATAAAAAATAATAACTAAACTAAAAAAGAAAAAAAATATGAATAGATAAAAAAATAAAAGTCTAATCTAGAAACATAACTAATTTCTAAGTCCCCGGTAACGGTGCCAAAAACGTGTTGCGACCAACGCACATGCAAGTATACACAGTCGTCAAGTAATAAAGTGACTAAAAGTCGGATGTCGAACCCACAAAGACTTGTGATTAACTATTAATTAAATTAGACAACCCTAAATATCTATACAATAATTATACCTAGAAATAGTCGATTCTAAATAATCAAAATAAAGAAAAATAAATGGTGAACTCTGAACAAAGGAAGAGAAGATTTTTATGTTATCAATGCGATGAAAACGATCTAGGGTTATGGGTTATCTAACATCCCTATTGTATTCTTCAATTGAATTGATTAACTAACTTATCTAGTTTATTGGTTGACAGGGTTAATATTGCTCATAAGAATCTTTCGAGTTCTTACTCACCTATTCAAGCTAACCTAACACCTATATGTCTATGGAATCAAAACTAACAAGAACGCGTTTATAATTCCTGTAAATCAACCAAGCAAGGCAATTAGGTATATGTCTATCCTAACCGTGAATGTGTTCTCCGATGCCCAGGTTCAAGAACTTGCTCAACTCAATCCTATATGCAATCTAGTATTCCCACTTTCGAGGTTAATTCTAGATTCATAGATAGTATTCAATTGGTGATCAAGCAATCTAATAATTAAGCACAAGATTATATAAATAAACCAATGCGATAAACTAAGAAATCAAAATCAATATTCGAATAACAATAGTCATGAAAGCACCACAACCCTATAACGTGAAGTTTAGCTCCACATAGACATGGTAGAAAAACCACAAATCATAAAGAAACATAAAAATTACTAAGTTTGATGGAAGAAATATGAAACTCGGCCTCCACGACGGCTCTTTGCTTGTGTTTTCCTCTAAAAACGTCCTCCTGAGTGCTTCGTACTCTTGTTCTCCTCTAAAAGTCATGTTCCCCTTTCAAAATAGGTTTAGGTTGGCTTTTATATGAGTTGGGGGCGTCTAGGGGTCGAAATAACCGAGTCCTAGTCGAAATAGGACATATTCACGTGTTGAGCGTCCAGAGCAGCGTGAGGCGCTGGCCCTGGCGCTCGAATATTTTAGCTGCTGTAAATTGCGCCTCAAATTTCATTTTTTGCCTTTTTGTCCCGATTTCGCTCGCGCCCTTTCGTCCCAAATGCATCCGGATGATCCCTACACATAGAAATACTAAAATTTAGCACAAATAGTCATATTAAACATCTCAAATCATCGAGACTTGAATAAAATATGAGGCAACATACATCAAAATATGCATACATCAAGCCAAACATCAATGGTCGAATATTTCTTTTTGGATTTGCCTTAAAATATGCGAAATGATTCAGAGTTGCCCCCTGAATACAATGTTGTTTTCATTTTTCAACTTTCAGCTTTCCTTTTCTCTTATGTAGCAATTAGACGTACTGCTCCTTGTTGATTAATTACTCCTATCTTTTCTGATTAAAAAACATTTCTTTTACCTGAGATCTACACGTTGATAGTGTTGAAAAATCTTCATATTTAGTGGAATTATTAATTCTCATACAACTAATTTTCTTGCATTATCAGTATAAATAATTTAAATTGATTCTTTTTGTGTGTTTGTGAATTAGCTCAGTTGGAATAGAAATCAGTGCCTATGTGAGAGAGAAAGAAACCATTTTACTTTGACCAAACTTGGTTTCTGGGGTCATGTCTTGACATGAAAATATTATCTTCTTTGCATGAATTCAAGAAATGTCAATTTGATATTGCCAAGCTAATAATATGAAAAATCATTGTGTGAATATATATGTCTTCACGTTTCCAACTTCGTAAAATACTAATGTCACGACCCAAAATCCTATGAAAGATCGTGATGGCGCCGGACACCTCTGTCAGGCAAGCCAACACAAAAAGTTAAATAAATTTCTATTTTAGTATTTTTGAAGTCATTACTTTTCATTACATTATATAATAATCAATAAATTTTACTGAGTAAATAACGATGTCTTAAAAAATTTAATTAACAAATAAATCCCAAAGTCATCCCAGAACCCGGTGTCATAAGTGCATGAGCAATTTCTAGGAAATAAATATAATACAATAATTGTCCAGAATACAAATTGGATAGAAAAGAAAATACAAGGAGACTCTGCTGGTTGCGGGTCATCTCGAGGGATGCAGCTCATCTATGTCTCTGAATCAACCACACTGCTATGCCCACAAGGCCACAGTCCATACATGTACATGTACATCAAAATGTACAGCAAGTGTAGTATGAGTACGAAAACAACGTGTACCCAATAAGTATCCCGCCTAACGTCGAAGAAGTAGTGACGAGAGGTCGACTACGATACTTACTAGTGGTCCAATAATATCAGGTACAGTAACGGAATGAATAAATATGAAACAGAGTAAATATATAAAACAAACAAGTATAAATTACACGGTACGATCCCCTCCTTACAATATACTCAGCTCTCAATTAGAAAATTCCTTCCGTAACCAAAACATATACATAGATATAGGGGGTTTCATCAAAGAGGTTGTTATACTTCAATTAAGGAGAAAACCCTCAGATACACTGGCTTCTAGCAAAATATTACGCACGATTAAATGAGGATAATATATATATATATAGGAAATGTCGAGGCGTTGTAAGGACCCGGTCGGTCGTTCCGTAGAATTCGCACCGTTATTCCTGTTTCTTCCTTGTTATGACTTGCTTAGTTGTTTATGATGTGTTGGAGTCGGGTGGTTCGGGTTCAGAATGATTTTAATGAGAATTGAGACACTTTGTCTCTTAGAGTAGCCTTATAGATAGAAAAGTCAACTGGGAGTTGACTTCTTGGTAAACGACCTCGAAATGCGGATTTTATGGCTCGGATAGCTTCGTTAGGTGATTTGGGACTTAGGGGTGTGTTCCGAACGTAATTTTGATGTCCGGTGTAGAATTAGGCTTGAATTGGCGAAAGTTAGTTTTTGGCGAATTCTGGTCGGCAACGAAAAATAGGCTATCGGAGTTCGAATGAAATTCCATGGGTTAGAACAGGTTCAAAATGTAATTTTGGATATGCGTGCAAAATTTCAAGTCAATCGGAGGTGTTTTGAACGGTTTCGGCGTTGTTGGTGGATTTAGTAATTTCAAAGTTCATAGGCTTGAATTCGATGTATTTTTTGTATTTTTGCGTTGTTTTTGGTCTTTCAAAGGCTCTACTAAGTTTGAGTGAGGTTATGGGATATGTTTGTATGTTTGGTTGGGGTCCCGAGGGCCTCGGGATGGTCTCGAGTGATCAACGAGAAGTTTGGAAGTTTAGTTGCTGCTGAAGTTCTGTTGTTGCTGTCATTTACGCACCTGCGGATATTGGACCGCAGGTGCGAGCCGCAGAAGCGACAAGGGGGATCGCAGGTGCGGTGTTAGACCATCAGGGGAAGAACCGCATAAGCAGTTAGTTGGACGCATCTGCGGGACTGTAGGTGTGGCACTTGGTCCGCAGATGCGAGTTTGGCCTAGTTAGTGAGAAACCGCAGGTGCGGTATATTGACCGCAGAAGCGGTCCGCAGGTGCGAGATTTAGGACCGCATGTGCAAAATGCCTGGGCAGAAGGTATATAAGTTGGACTTAGCAAATTTTCGTTTCTTTTCACCACTCTCATACGGGTTGGAAGCTCTTGGAGTGTTTTGAAAGAGGGAAATCAATAGTTCTTCATTGAGGTAAGCATCTTGAACTCTAAACTCGTTTATATGTGATTAAAGGTCTAATTAGTGGTGAAATTTTGGGGAAAATCTGGGCAAAAATGGGTAATTAGGGCTTGAGATTATGAGACCTTAAAATGGGGATTTGAGGGGTTATTTGAATTCCGATTTCAGTGTTCTTGGCATGTATAGACTCGTGAGAGGATGAGGATCATTATGATGAAATTTTATCGAGTTCCGAGACGTGGTCCCGGGGGTCGGGTTTGGCCAATTTCGAGAATTGTGCCTAAATTTGATAGTTTTCGATAGGGTTTCGTTTCCCTAGCATATTTTGACATTGTGAATTTGATAGACTTGGAGCATTTGGGGGCCGATTCGAGGGGCAAGAGTATTGTGGAGTAGCTTTCCAGGCTGGTTTGAGGGGCAAGAGTATTGGTAGTATTCTTAGATGCTCATGACCTATTGACTCCAGATCTTGGGGAGGGTCGTAGACTGTGTAGTTTGCTTGTTTTGCTCAAAATTTTAGGGACTCTATATTTCTTTTTTGTGAAACGTTGAAAAATGAATTGAGAATTGTGAAAGAAAATGTAAATATGTGATTGTTGGCTAGCCTAATTCCACGATAGGCGCTATCACGGCCCGTTTAGGATTTGGGGTTGTGACAGTTGGTATCAGAGCTTTAGGTTACATAGGACTCAACAGTTATGAGCAGGTTTAGTAGAGTCTTTCGGATCGGTACGGAGACGTCTGTTCTTATCTTTGATGGGCTGTAGTAGGAAAAATCCCACATTCTTGAATTCTTGTCGTGCGAATCCATTTTATTCAGCCAAAAGTGTAACTCTTTGAATTCCTTTCGTGTAATCGAATGCGCACGTGAGCGCTTGGTATCAGTCGTGCATCGAAGACTTGTAACTTCCATTGATGAGATTGATTTTTAGCATGTTGATAATGGGCCAGTATGGAGGACTTGAGGCCGGATTTTGTCTGTGACTTGAGTGTTGAGATTTCGTTTGTGTGAGCACACGTATTTGGGGACTTATATGTCCGTTTGTGCCCTTATTGATGGGACTTTGTGACAAGAATGAATTAGCGGGATATGTAGCAAGAACCATTAGTTAATTGACTTCAGTCTTAAGTTAGACTATAGCCTTGAGTTGTGAGTGTAATGAAGGACCTCTCGTGTAGTTTAGTTGTGGAGTGAAGTGGATTTTCCTGTTGTGTTGTGAGTTCTTGGTGATGTCTTTTGAGCCGACCGATGCCCCAACATCATTCATGTATTTGATTAACGGTGTATTCCAGCCATATTAGCACTTCTTGTTATTGTATTTATTGATGTCATCCTGGCGTACTCTCGTAGCCAGGGGTAGCATACTCAGCATTTGAGGATGGCATTACAAGGATCCAGGGAGGAGAAACCCAAAAAAAAGTTCTCCAAGTGTAAATTTTGGCTCAGTTTAGTAGCATTCTTGGGACACGTGGGGTAGAGCATTCAGAAGCTCAACAGTTCCTTGACCATGGCTTCAGTGTTAGTATTGCCGTCAGCTTCAGGTTCTTATACCGCTTATTGTGATTTCTCGAGGGCAGGAATTAGTTGTGTTCTAATGTAGGAGGGTAAAGCGATTGCGTAATAGCTATGATCTTCGGAAGTGTATAGAGAGATATCAGTTGAGGCTAAGTAGGAAGGGTTATCTCACGCTGGTTGTCCTGAGGTGTATGATCCCTATGTTGATCTGTAGTAAGTTCTCTTCTACCAGTAAATGATGTACGTTGTAATTTGAGTTTAGATCGCTGGGGGAGTTGGCATGATCATTACAATGGTGAATGCGAGATTTGCATACAATTGGAGGGTTAGATGGTTTGGGTCATATGAGCTTGTGAAGGATTTAGTTGAATCTCACCACAGTATGGTGGCAGTGATAGCGCATGGACATCGTGAGTTATTGTTTGACTTGATCCTTAGTTTTGAGCCAAGTGGGGGAGTCCGTTAATGATGATTTGATTGCACGATTATGTGTTGTATTGGTTTCGGTTCGAGGTATATTAGTGAATCAGTTATGACCTGCAGAGGTGGAGTCTGGGAATGACTCGAGTAATGGAAATCATTCGATACAGGTTGTAATGTACTCTACGGGTAAGTGGACTTTATTATAAAGATTGAGTGGTAAATGGAAAAGTGTAGTGTGTGCAGTGGATGAGTTGCTTGTTGCTTGTTGCTTCAAATGTGTGGATCACTTTCCTAGTACTTAGGTTGCAAACGGGGCTAGGTCGTTCTGTTTACTTGGTCAGTGTAATTGAAATTTGCGTAGAGTGAATGACATTCGAGAATGGTTCTGATGGATTCAAGGTTATATGTAGTTATTGAGGATCTTCAAGGTGTGAATCGGACTAGAACTGAGGATAACGTGGAGGTGTCAAGGCTTGTGGTGCATTTACATGATCATAGATTCTTCATATCAGTATCAGGAAGGTGGAGGTAATGGCTTTAGTTTTGCAGGAAGTCTCTTCAGGGTAAGTATTTTGAATGTGGTGCTTTTGGGGATATTTGAGAGAGTATTCAGCGACTTATGAGCCTTAGACGGTATGATTTCAGGCTTGGGTCTCGTGTGGTGAGCCTGGGATAAGATTTGCGATATTATGGCAAGAGAAAGTATCAATTTGAAGGTAAGTCAGAAGGAACTTGAATAAATAGGATAGCTTGGTAGTAGGTCGGATCGTCATGATAAGGGATATGATTAGTTCTGTGGGTGTTATGAATTAATGAGTTGTTACTAGTGTTGTTTTTTGCATTTCTCTTGGGATTTGGTGGCATGCATAGCTTGGTTGAGTTAGAAGGATTCAGTCCTGACGGTTGGTGTTGTACAAATGTGATTTAGAGAGTTCTGGATGGTTTCTACCACGATTAGAGGTGCATATTTTCTACTGGCGTGAGGGCCATGTGATGTATAGTGATTTTGCTTCTAAATGGAATCTATGGAAAGTTCTTGGCTAGTTGAGTACGTAGTTGTTTGTGGCTCGGAAGGGAGCACGAAGTTCTCATATTTATCATAGGATTGCATGGCGTATGCGGTATGTGGTGTAGAGTTGAGAATTTGCGTATGTGAGATTCTCAGACAGCATCAGCAGTTTTAGAAGACTAGGTAGATGATATCACCATTGGGCGACTTGATGGGGGTATACATTCTTAAACGACAATGTGCTGAGTTAAGGGTACTTCATCGGTATTTCGGTGCTCTTTTACTGGATCGACTGCTGATATTCAAGGTTTCTTGGTGACACAGAGGGATTCTGGGGGTATCCCTCGTGGAATGATTGAGTATTAGAGGCATGTTATATATTCGAGTGGTTGAATTGGGATTTGATATGGTGATTTGTGCTCTTCATGGACTACGAGGCTGAGAGTTATCATAAACAGATTATTTTTGTAGTTAGGAACTACGAGGATGCGAGCAAAGCTAGTCAGGTGTTGGTATATGCCATGATTCAGTCGTTATGAACTTTCGGAGAGTTATCTACTTATTGTGGGTGACCAAAGTTGACTTAGAGTTATTGGTAAGCCAGTATGGGTGTGTGTTCTGCACCGAGTCGGAGTTGTTGACTCCAAATTGCTATTGTTGAGAGATGTTCCATTCGATTGTCATTGAGCTTGTTCGTGTTTTGGAGTGATCTGTGAGTTACCTTTCGGTGTTTCGAGTAGTTGTGCTCGTTGGTTGTTTGTGCATAGGGTGCTGTTCTATCTGGGATTTATAGCGAGATATGAGTAAGGTAAGTAATTGGGTGTTGTAGGATTGAGATGTATTGGTTATGTTCTTTCTGGTCCGGGTGGCATGGTATTGTCCGATTTCCCCGTGGTTATGACAATGCACTTTGAGTACTTGATGTCGAATTTCGCATGGTTATTAATTCTGACCAAGGTGGCTTGAATTAGTTCATGTGAACCGGCATTTGGATGGGATCACGCATTGTAGCAGAGTTATGTAGAGGTATGCTCTTTGGTGTCAGATTCGTGTGTTCTGATTTTACGGTATGTGCCAGGCTTTTAGCATGATGCTGTGATGGTAATTGTTAATGGCAGGATAGTCCTCTTGTGTGAGTCTTCTTTATTTTATGAATTGAGCTATTGGGATGTTGTTATTGAGTGCACGAGTTGCACAAGTTAGGGCTCTGGATGGTGTTGACGCTGATCGGATGAATGGTTGCTAGATTCTACGTGTTTCTTTCATCATCGGCAGTATATGGAAGTTTCAGAGCGTGGCATTGCTTGATAAGAGGGTATGTACCAGTATTGGGTTGTTTTGTGCAACTATGGTGATTAGGAATTATCTCTATGGGTGGTTGAGTCATGCGGAATATTATGTGATTTCATCTTAGGTTCAGATACGGCTGGATAGAGCGTGTTCAGACTTGTTCAGTTCATAGTTGTGGGATTTTGATCTTGTAAATTGATTAAGAAGTGGAAATCGAGCTCTAAGGTTTATGGGTCAAGATTGGATTCAAAATTTCATCTGTGCGGTGCTATCAGACCTATATGGGGTAGGGTGACGTGGGACCACCTCTGAATATGTTCATGGTAGGTTACACGACAATTTTTGTGGTGTTTGGAACAACGCTAGGCACGTTCGAGGACAAACGTATGTGTATGTGGGGGAGAATGTAACGACCCGGTCGGTCGTCCCGTAGAATTCGCAGTGTTATTCCTGTTTATGCCTTGTTATGCCTTGTTTAGTTATTTATGATGTGTTGGAGTCGGGTTGTTCGGGTTCAGAGTGGTTGTAATGAGAATTGAGACACTTAGTCTCTTAGAGTAGACTTATAATTAGAAACGTCAACTGGGAGTTGACTTATTGGTAAATGACCTCGTAATGCAGATTTTATGGCTGGGATAGCTTCATTAGGTGATTTGGGACTTAGGGGTGTGTTCGGAATGTAATTTTGATGTTCGGTGTAGAATTAGGATTGAATTGGCGAAAGTTAGTTTTTGGCGAATTCCGGCCGGCAGTGGAAAATAGGCTATCGGGGTCAGAATGGAATTGCGGAAGTTGGAACAGGTTCGAAATGTCATTTTTGATATGCATGCAACATTTCAGGTCAATCGGAGGTGTTTTGAATGGTTTCGACGTTATTGGTGGATATTTGGAATTTCAAAGTTCATAGGCTTGAATTCGATGTGATTTTGGTGTTTTTGCGTTGTTTTTGGTGTTTCAAAGGCTCTACTAAGTTTGAGTGAGGTTATGCGATGTGATTGTATGTTTGGTTGGGGTCCCGAGGGCCTCGAGATGGTTTCGAGTGATCAACGGGAAGTTTTGAAGTTTAGTTGTTGCTGAAGTTTCCACACCTGCGGATATTGGACCGCAGGTGCGAGCCGCAGAAGCGACAAGGGGGATCGCAGGTGCAGTGTTAGACCATCAGGGGAAGAACCGCAGAAGCAGTTAGTTGGACGCATTTGCGGGATCACAGGTGCGGCGCCTGGTCCACAGATGCGAGTTTGGCCCAGTTAGTGAGAAACCGCAGGTGCGGTATATTGACCGCAGAAGCGGTCTGCAGATGCGAGATTTAGGACCGCAAATGCGAAATGCCTGGGCAAAAGGTATATAAGTTGGACTTAGCGAATTTTGGTTTCTTTTCACCATTCTCATACGGGTTGGAAGCTCTTGGAGGGTTTTGAAAGAGGGAAATCAATATTTCTTCATTGAGGTAAGGTTCTTGGACTCTAAACTCATTTATATGTGATTAAAGGTCTAATTAATGGTGAAATGTTGCGGAAAATCAGTGCAAAAATGGGTAATTAAGGCTTGAGATTATGAGACCTTAAAATAGGGATTTGAGGGGTCATTTGAACTCCGATTTCAGTATTCTTGGCATGTATAGACTCGTGAGAGGATGAGGATCATTATGGTGTAAAATTTATAGAGTTTCGAGATGTGGGCCCGGGTTTTGGCCAATTTCGGGAATTGTACCTAAATTTGATAGTTTTCTATTGGGTTTCATTTCCTTGGCATATTTTGACGTTGTGAACCTGATTTTGATAGATTTGGAGCATTTGGGGGTCGATTCGAGGGGCAAGAGTATTGCGGAGTAGCTTTCCAGGCTGGTTTAAGGTAAGTAATGACTTTAAATCTTATCCTGAGGGTATGAAACCCCAGACTTAGCATCTTCTCACTGTTTTGGAGTGACGCACACGCTGGATGATGAGTGTGTGGCGTGCACTGATTTGGGGATTTGGACTTGGTCCTTCCTGAGGCAACTATTGAGTTGCGGAATTTCTTTTAAATCACATGATAAATCGTATTTTTATACTATTGCTGTAATTTGGCTATATGTCATGTTTGGGGCCTTGTGCCGGCCTATTTATTCCCCTTGGGGGATGTTTACTATTTTTCCTCACGGTGTTAACTTATGATTTACACTAAGTCATATTATGCTTAGCTGATTTCAAAACTCAGTCTTATTTACACTATTTTGAGATATAAAATGTTATTTTGGGTCGAGTACCCCATTTTACTGATAGCCCGAGTGGCTTTTGAGATGCTTCTGACTGAGTGAGGCCGAGGGCCTGATTGTGAGGATATGATATTGGATCGGGCTGCACGCCGCAGCATGCTTCCGACTGAGTTAGGATGAGGTCCTGATTGTGAGGATATGATATTGGATCGGGCTGCACGCCGCAGCATGCTTCCGACTGAGTTAGGATGAGGGCCTGATTGTGAGGATATGATATTGGATTAGGCTGCACGCCGCATCATGTTTATGATAGGCCGAGTGCCTGAGAGTTATTTGATGCCATGATTTGGCTTGATTTTAGCGCTTGGGCTACAGGAGCCCCTCCGGAGACTGTACACCCCCACTAAGCGCAAGTACCTAGTGAGTGCGAGTGCCGAGTGATGA
The DNA here is from genome assembly GCA_005239495.1 of Nicotiana undulata. Classification (NCBI taxonomy): domain Eukaryota; kingdom Viridiplantae; phylum Streptophyta; class Magnoliopsida; order Solanales; family Solanaceae; genus Nicotiana; species Nicotiana undulata. The sequence continues at coordinate 2,089 of MDKH01167821.1, read as the reverse complement.
GTGATTGGGAGGCATGAGTGACAGTGTGGTAGCCCAAGGGGGCTGATGTGGAGTGATTGTGAAGTATGATGAGTGACTGATTTGCCCGAGGGGCGGTTTATGATACTGGTTTTACCTGAGTGACTATTTATGATTCATTTCATCTTTAAACTAATGCTTTTTTTGGGTATTTTACTGAAATCATTGGAAATCACACTTTTCAAAAGAGTTTTATTGAGATTGGCTTTTAAAGCGTACTTATTTAATGTATACACTGTTGGAAAGAAAGGTTGTTTTATTGTGACTTGATGATTTGATTCTGTGTGTTTCTTGCTGCTCAAGACCTAATTTATTTTCATTACTACTGAGTTGGCATACTCATCATTACTCCCTGCACCTGTGTGTGCAGATTCAGGTGCTGGTGCCGAGCACTAGTTTTCTTATTACGCGTGGAGCCGTAGTTGGGACATCGAGGTAGATGTTCAGCGCTCGCAACATTTCTGCTTCCCTTCCTTGTTTTGTATTAGTTTCCCTGCTCCGAGAGTTATGTATTGTGATAGCGGTATTATTGGTAGTATTCTTAGATGCTCATGACCTGTTGACTCCAGATCTTGGGGAGGGTTGTAGACTGTGTAGTTTGCTTGTTTTGCTCAAAATTTTAGGGACTCTATATATATTTTTTTTTTTGTGAAACGTTGAAAAATGAATTGAGAATTGTGAAAGAAAATGTAATTATATGATTGTTGGCTAGACTAGTTCCACGATAGGCGCCATCACGACCCGTTTAGGATTTGGGGTTGTGACAGTTGGTATTAGAGCTCTAGGTTACATAGGACTCAACAGTCATGAGCATGTTTAGTAGAGTCTTTCGGATTGGTATGGTGACGTCTGTACTTATCTTCGAGAGGCTGCAGTAGGAAAAATCCCACGTTCTTGAATTCTTGTCGTGCGAATCCATTTTATTCAGCCAAAAGCGTAACTCTTTGAATTCTTTTTGTGTATTCGAATGCGCAACTGAGCGCTTGGTATCAGTCGTGCATCGATGGCTTGTGACTTCCGTGAATGAGATTGATTTTTAGCATGTTGATAATGGGCCAGCCTGGAGGACTTGAGGTCGGATTTTGAGTGTTACGTGAGTGCTGAGATTTCATTTGTGTGAGCACACTTATTTGGGGACTTATATGTCCGTTTGTGCCCTTATTGATGGGACTTTGTGACAAGAATGAATTAGCGAAAAATGTAACAAGAACCATTGAGTAATTGACTTCAGTCTTAAGTTAGAGTATAGCATCGAGTTGTGAGTGTAATGAAGGACCTCTCGTGTAGTTTAGTTGTGGAGTGAAGTGGATTTTCCTGTTGTGTTCTGAGTTCCTAGTGATGTCTTTTGAGCCGACCGATTCCCCAAAAACGTTCATGTATTTGATTAACGGTGTATTCCAGCCGTATTAGCACTTCTTGTTATTGTATTTATTGATGTCATCCTGGCGTACTCTCGTAGCCAGGGGTAGCATACTCAGCATTTGAGGATGGTATTACAAGGATCCAGAGAGGAAAAGCTCTAAGCAAAGTTCTCCAAGTGTAAATTTTGGCTCAGTTCAGTAGCACTCTTGGGACACGTGGTGTCCAGTGAAGGTATCCAGGTGGTTAGACGTGTGGGAAGATTTTCCAAAAGCTCAAGAGTTCCTTGACCACAACTTCAGGGTTAGTATTGTCGTCAGCTTCAGGTTCTTATACCGCTTATTGTGATGTCTCGAGGGCAAGAATTAGTTGTGTTCTAATGTAGAAGGGTAAAGCGATTGCGTAATAGCTATGATCTTCGAAAGTATATAGAGAGATATCAGTTGAGGCTAAGCAGGCAGGGGTATCTCGTGCGGGTTGTCTTGAGGTGTGTGATCCCTATGTTGATTTGTAGTAAGTTCTCTTCTACCGGTAAATGATGTACGTTGTAATTTGAGTTTAGATCGTTGGGGGAGTTGGCATGACCATTAAAATGGTGAATGCGAGATTTGCATACTATTGGAGGGTTAGATGGTTTGGGTCATATGAGCTTGTGAAGGATTTAGTTGAATCTAGCCATACTATGGTGGCAGTGATAGCGCATGGGTATCAT
>MDKH01028257.1:0-19514 GCA_005239495.1 Nicotiana undulata | reverse complement strand
GGGTCGACCATGTTTTCTTTTCTATATAATAGAATAGAAATATATGCGTTAATCTATTTTGGGTATGCGAGTAGTATTTTGTGAGAATACTATAAAGAACATTTACTCAATTAATTATCTACAATAGGATTGGTGAATTGATCACAATCCTCGAATGTTTATCTTTATTGAAATTCTACGCAACTACTTTATGCTTGCTACATTAGTTAATTGTTACATTTACATATTAGTTATAAATCACCCAATTCAACCTTGATTGACTTGACCGAATAACAAGTTGAGTGAAATTAGTAGGTAGTTAAATAGAAGTTTATGTGAGTTTGACACTCTACTCATCATTATATTACTTGTTAACCGTGTATGCTTGGGTGTGTAAATGGGAGCAATAATTATACAACATTACACACTTATTATAATTTTTTATAACGATGTATGGCGTGGTATACGTAAACTTGATTTCATTTTCAACTTCCTTTTACAACTCGTATGTTTCCCAAAACCGACGTTACATCAACCCCAATCAACTAATTACCTTATAGAACAAATATTTTGTGGGCATTCTCATTATTAGCTTATTCTAAACAGTTTCACGGTGACCTTCCTCGTTTCTACTCTTAAATTGTCCTTCATTTTCAAAGCATGTTATACAACTAACTGTATTTGTAAAAAATGTTATCCAAAACTTTCTTGTGTCTCATTCATTCGATAAATAAAAATAATTTTCTATTATTGTTTCATTATTTAAAGGAATTTATGATTGTCTATAAGCTACAATTTTTCTACTTTATCTTACTAAAGATTGCTTATGTGAAACTCACATAGGTAATTACACATAATAGAAATTGGATCAATCTAATATATAACCAAATGAATATAAAGGATTCTTATATATAGTATGTCAATGGGGTGGAGCGATTGTATGGTAGGTTGAGTCTTAACTAACAAAGATTTAACTCCCTTGCCCCACCCTGCAGATTTTCATGTTCTCAATCCCCGCTTAAATTTTCTTTAATTTTTTTTATTTTAATCACTATTTTTTCTTTGATGGGAAAGTAAGAAATCTAACTTATTTTTTAGATGTTTGTTTTACGGCAAACGTTAGATGTGAAGGTGATTATGGACTTTTAGTAATGCGTATATTTCATACTTTTGATATGCCATCTAGTAATTAATGTCTTATTTTCTCTAACAAAGAAATAAATCAATTATCAACTGTAATGATTCGGCCAGTCGTTTTGAGTATTACAGCCCCGTTCCCCCATTTGCTACTTATTCTGTATTCAATTATAACTATGTGACTTGTGGGGGAGGTTTCAGAATGAATTGGAACACTTAGCTCCAATATTTAAAGCTTAAGTGAAGTAATTGACGGATGATGAAATATGTGTAAACAACCTCGGAATAAAATTTTGATGGTTCCAATAAATTCGGATGGTGATTTTGGACTTAGGAATATATCCGGATATTTATTTTGAGGTCCGTATTTAAACTTGGCTTGAAATGACGAAAATAGGAAATTGAAAGTTTGGAAGTTTAACTGGTAGTTGAGTTTTTGATATCAGGATCGAAATCTGATTATGGAAATTGGAATAGCTCTGTTATGCCATTTATAACTTGTGTGCAAATTTTGAGGTCAATCGGACTTGATTTGATAGGTTTCGGAATCGAATGTAAAAGTTGGAATTTCTTAGTTTCATTAGGCTTGAATTGGGGTGTGAATCATTTTTTTAGCAAAGTTTGATGTGATTTTAGGCCTCGACTAAGTTTGTATGATGTTTTAGGACTTGTTTATATATTTGTTGGGGTCTCCAGGGCCTCGGGTGTGTTTCGGATCATTTTGGGCTACTTTGGATGCTAATTTTCTGATGTCTAATGTTGCTCCTCATGTTCGCGAAGAAGGATTTGGCTTCTGGGATTTTGTTCTTCGCGTTCGGGAATAGACTCTCGCATTTGCGAAGAAGGAAATCTCTGTTGCACGGGTCTGATGTCACGTCCCAAACATCCCTCTGAAACACGTCGTGACGGCACCTAGTCTCTACGAGTAGGTAAGCCTAACAATTCACAGAAATTACCAACAACGGAAAACAAAGTTTCACTTCTAATTGCAATATATACTGAATAATAAAAAACGATGTTGCTCGGCATGCACAATAACCAAACCCTAACTTACACAGCTTTCCCAAAACCTGGAATATCATGAGTCACAAGATACATAAAGGAAATAACATCTTTATACGCCGGAGTCTAGTAAAAACAAATTCAGAAAGGGTTTGACATGGGGAAGAATAGAAGGGGACTCTGAGGTCTGCGGATGAGGCAGATATACTTGAAATCTCCAACAGCTGCCTCGAACTCATGGGTAATACGGATGATGACGAGCACCTAAATATGCACACAAAACATGTGCAGAAGAGTAGCATGAGTACACCACAATTGGTACCCCGTAAGTGCCGAGCCTAACCTCGGTCGAGTAGTAACGAGGTCAGGTCATGCCCACTGGTATATGATAATATAAATAGGAGAATAAAGCAATAAAATATGAGACTAGGGTTAAACAAAAGGAAAACACAATGAAATAACAAAATAGTACACGGAAATAAGCAACACGGGATCTCCCGAGATACCGTCTTGTAGTCCCAAAAGTAAATATGCAGGGAGAACTCCCGAGGTACCGCCTCGTAGTCTCAAAAGTAAATGTGCAGGGAGAACTCCTGAGGTACTGCCTCGTAGTCTCAAAAGTAAATGTGCATAGGGGATCTCCCGGGATACCATCCCGTATTCCCAAAGTAAATACATAGGGCAATCAATTACAGACGATAAGTACAACAAGAGAATCCACGGTCTAGACTAAGTACAATTCAGAAAAAGAAACATGAATTCAATATGCATGCTGCAAAGAGTTCAATTAAGCAATTATGGTACATAGATGTTATTTTAGGCTAACATGGTAAATACGCATGCTAGTATATTCAATTAAGGTGAAAACAGGTAATTACTTGGTAAAAATCAGGTTTTTACGCAACTAGCTCGTGTACGCACTCGTCACCTTGCGTACACGGCGCTCACATAGCAATACCAGTACCAAATCGTGAGGAGATTTCTCTCACACAAGGTTAGGCAAACCACTTACCTCGAACCAAGCTAAATCAATCGGTAGCAATGCTCTTCCCACAAATATCCGGCTTTGAATGGCCCAAATCTAGCCAAAATCAATTACATACCATAAATATAGTTATAAGAAACTAATCTAGTCAATGAAATCTAAGCTAAAGCGAGAATTTAAGAAATCGTCCCAAAAAGCCTCCCAGACCCACGTGTCGGATTCGGGTAAAAGTCACAAAATACAAACACCCATTCACTTTACAAGTCTAACTATTCAAGAATTACTCGAATCCGACCTCAAATCGCCTTCCAAAACTCAAAATTTTAGCCTATAAAGTTTCTGCCATTCTCCCTAAATTTCCAATTCAAATCCCTAATTAGAAGATGAAAATAGCAATAGATTCATGAAATATAGTCCAATCCGAGTTACAACCACTTACCCCAATAATATCCGTGAATAACTCTAAAAATATTGTCTCACACCGAGCTCTCAAACTCCCTAAATCGAAATGGTAAATCAACCCTCGAAATCTTATTTCCTGCCCAGTAAACTCGCTTCTGCAAGCCTTCAACCGCATCTGCGGGAAATCCATCACAAGTGCGAAAAGAAATTAAATGGCTAGGACCGTATCTACGAGCATTGGGCCGCACCTGCGAGCCCGCTCCTACGGTTTGATTACCGTATCTGCGACCCCTGCCCAGGCTGCCCAGTCCACTCGTGCGACCATTACTCCGCATTTACGGATGCGAAGATGCGGCTCCCTTATCGCACCTGCTCACAGACCTTCTTGACCAAAAGAGCACATGCGCCCTTCACTTAGCACGTGCAAGTCCACACCTGCGGTCTCCCCATCGCAGGTGTGAAACACCAAAAACCAGAAATCCTCAATAAGTGCCTAAGTCCAACATTTCATCCATTAAGAATCTGAAACACGCCCGAGGCCCCGGGGACCTCAATCAAACATACCAACCAGTCCTAAAATACCATACAACTTAGTCGATCCCTCGAATCACATCAAACAATGCCAAATACACAAATCACCCTCCGAGTCAAACTTAATGAACTTGAAACTTCCAATTTCGACAACCGATGCCGAAACCTATCAAACCACGTCTGATTGACCCCAAATTTTGCACACAAGTAATAATCAACCTTACGGATCTGCTCCAACTTCTGGAATTTGAATCCGACCCGATATCAAAAAGTCCACTACCGGTCAAAATCTCCAAAACTTCGATTTTCACCATTTCAAACTTAAATGAGCTACAAACCTCCAAAATACAATCTGGTCATGCTCCTAAGTTCAAAATCACCCAACAGATCTAAAGGAACTGACGAAACTCTATTTCGGGTCACCTTCACACAATTCCGACTACGGTAAAAAATCCTAAGACTTAAGCTTCCGTTTAGGGACTAAGTGTTCCAAAACACCCCGAAACCACAACCAGCACCTCCCGACAAGACACATAAGCAGAAAAAGACACGGAAAAATCAGTAGAAAGGGGATCGAGGTTATAGCTCTCAAAACGATTGGCCAGGTCGTTACATCTGAATTTAGAGGCTCATATCTCGCAATCCATAAGGAATGTGGAGATGATCAAAAATTAAAGTTGTAGCCCTTTGTGTCTCGTTTACATAAAGGTAAACCATTTGTCATTTGGAGTTGTGTACAAAATGTTATGGTGGATACACTATAGGATTTCTGGAAAGCGTTTGAAAATCATTATTGCACAGGGCTAACTTTGGAAGTTTATATTTCTCAATCTATAAGGAATCATGAGATGAGAAACAAATGAAAGTTGTAGTCCTTTGTGTCTAATTTTCAGAAAGGCAAATCATTTGTCATTTGGAGTTGTGTATAAAGAGTTATGACCATTATACTAGAGGATGTATGGGAAAAGTTTGAAAATCGTTGTTGAGGAATTTGTTTATCGCAGATGCGAGGAGTGGGTTGTAAACGAGAAGAATAAATCCCTGGGCAGCAGAATAAAGTCCAAAAATGAGACTTCATCTCATTGTTCCATTTTTGGACTAAGAAAGCTCGGGTGAGGCAATTTTTCAAGAGTTTTTTAAAGAAACTATTGGGGTAAGAATTCCTAAATTGGTTTTGGTTATAATGCATGAATCTATTATTTTTTTAATCATGAAATTAGTGAATTGGGTTGAAAATGGTAGAAATATTCTATACCTTAAATTTAAGATTTGGAAGTCAATTTGTTATTGATAAAATTGGTATGGTTGAACTCATATCGGAATAGGTGTTCGGATTTCGGGAAAAATTTGCCAGATTTCGAGATGCGGGTCCCGCATGGACTTATTAGAATAAAATTTTAGGTCGTCGCTTTATTATCCGATTTTTTTTTTGATGAATTTTAATGAAGTTATGTAATTAATTTAACTAGATCTGTAATGACTCGACCAGTTATTTTGCGTTTTAGGACCCCGTTCCCCTAAATGAGACTTTCCGTAGTTGCTTTTAATGATTTATGACTTGCGTGGACGGGTGGTTCGGGATTTGGAAGAGTTTGAATGGTATAGGAACACTTGGTTCCTTAAGGATTGGCCTTAAAAGTTAAGTTTGACTTCGGTCAACATATTGAGTAAACGACCTAGGAATCAAGTTTCGATGGTCCCGGTAGCTTCGTATGATGATTTCGGACTTGGGCGTATGTTCGGAACATGTTTTGGATGACCCGGGAGCGTTTCGGCGCCCAATAATGAAATAAGAGTTTCTTTAAGTTCAAATTGAGGTTTGAAACGTGTTTTTGTGTTATCGAGGTCCGAACGGAATTTCGAGACCAGGAATAGTTTTGACATGTCATTTATGACTTTCTTGCAAATTTGGTGTCATTCTGAGAACTATAGGTAGGTTCGGCGCATTGTTAACGAATTCAAGAAACTTAAAGTTCTTAAGTTTGATTCTAGGGGTTTTAAGGTGTGATTTTTAGTTTTACCGTTGTTTTGGGTGTTCCGAAGGCTCGAGCAAGTCCGTATTATGATTTGGGACTTATTGGTATATTTGGAAGGGGGCTCGGGTGGGCCCAGATGCCGTTCGGGCATCAAGCGAGGCTAAAAACCAGCAAAAATAGCTGCTGGTGCGACCGCACCTGCGGTGGCCCAGTCGCAGGTGCGAGACCGCTCATGCAGTCCCAGCCTCGTAGATGCTTCCCCAGGTGAGTTCTCCCATTTTCGCAGGTGTGGACAGCCTTACGTAGAAACGGATCCGTAGGTGCGGACTCCGCTCCGCAGGTGCGAGCCCAGACCCCCTTGCTCATTTCCGCTGATGCGAGATTTATCTCGCAGATGCGAGACCTCAGGTGCGGTCCTCGAGCCGCAGGTGCGAAAGGCCTGTAGGCAGTTAGCTTCTTTTAAAAACACGGGAATGAGCAATGTTCCACCATTTCTTTCCTCCATTTGGCGACCTTGGGAGCTTGAAAAGGGGGCAAACGACCTAGCTACTGAAAGATAAGTAATTTCTACCCTAATGTTAGTTTAATATTTGAATTCTTAGGTAAATTAACATCCTAAATTAGTATAAACAAAGGGTTAGAGTAAAAACCTAGGGCTTTATGAAATTTAGGGAATTACCCACTAACTAGTTATGAAATCATACAAAAACCATATGTTAATGTTCCTTAGGTTATGGGTAAGCGTTTCCTTCAAAGAAAATCGGAACCCGAGCATGTGGGGCCGGGGGTGTATTTTGAGATTTTTTAAGTAGTTTAAATAACTGATTAAATAGGGAAATTTCATACTTTTGAGCATGGATTAATTCATGTATACAATATTTGACTAGTTTCGAGTCCTTGGGAGACGAGTTTGGAGTTTCGGGCGCATTCTTGATCCGAAAAGTAGATTCGACACGAGGTGAGTCTCTTTGCTAACCTTGTAAGAGGGAATTGTCCCCATAGGTGAGTCAAATGATTATGTGTTAATGTTTGTGGGGACTATGTACGTACGAGGTGACGAGAGTCCGTGCGTAGTGACTATTATTGTTATGTCCGGGTAGTTAGCCTCACACCATGCCTTGTGAATTTCCTTAAATCTAATTATATGCTTTATGACTTCATTGTATACAACTTTGTTCAAGAAAAATCATGGAACTTGGTATTTTAAAGGATTTGTTCATTACAAAGAGATTTAAAGAAAGATGTTGTGTGTGCATGTGACCGCTTGGCAAATTTACATTCCGCGAGCGGAGTGTTATTTCCCCCCACTCTCATGGGAGCGGGTCGTACGCCACGGCAGGTTGATAGATGCATCTATGGTTCGCGTCGTTCAACCCTTCGGCAGTGCACATATATTGGTATTATGATGGCTCAGGCCGGTTGTCCTTATTCCATTATGCGTGTGCTAATTTTCTTGACGTCTCTATGACTATTGAATTGATTGAAATCTGGGGGAAGATGAATTGAGAACTTGTTGATTATTGTTTCACCACTTAAATTGAATTGCGTTTACATTACGATATTTACTGCCTTATTATTCTCGCATATTTGTTACCTTCATTACATCCTGCTTAATTTTGTTGTTTGGACCCTAGTAAGTGTCAAGTCGAAATCTCGTCACTACTTCTTCGAGATTAGACTGGATACTCACTGGGTACATATATGTTTATTTACTCATGCTACGCTTCTCTACTTAATTGTACAGGTTCTGAGGCGGGTGCATCTGGGTATCAGGCCGGAGCTAGATTCTGAGATATACCTGGATTTGACTTCACGGTGAGTTGCTTTCTCTTGGCGATCTTCAGCAGCACTGCGGAGTCTTTTTTTGTTTATTCCTGTCTAGTTCTTTCAGACAGTAGGACAATTTATCCATCTTTTGTTATATTCTACTAGTATGCCTTTAGACTTGTGACACTAGTTCCTGGCACACACGTAGTAGACATTTTATTTTTGGGCTGTAAATATTGCCTTGTGATCTTTTATGACCACTCCTGTTAGAGTTAGTCAATTTATCCGTTTTGTTTAATGTCTTAAACTTAAAAATTTGGCAAGTGTTGGGAATGTTTTCGCAAATCAGGGAATTTCACTAGTAAATCAAGTGTTGGATCACCTGACACGGTGTTGGGCGCCATCATGACCTAAGTTAGGATTTTGGGTAGTGACAATATGGTATCAGAGCTCTAGGTTCACGTAGGTCTCACGAGTCACGGGCAAACCCATTAGTTTCTTGCGGATCGGTACGGAAATGCTTGTACTTATCTTCAAGAGGCTATAGGGTTTTAGGAAACCTCTCTTTATTCACCTTCTATCGTGCAGTCAATGGTATACTAAAACTCACTCTTCTATTCTCTTACAGATGGTGAGGACGCGCGCAGCCGACGTTCCAGACCCGGGAGATGCCGCTACCCGTGATATCTGAGGTCGTGGGAGAGGAAGGGGGCACCGGCCCGAGTTAGGGGACGAGGGCATCCCAGAGCATTACCAGTAGCACCCCAACGGATCCGGTAGAGGATCCTATCACAGGGGAGCAGAGCGAGGTGCTTGATAACTAGGATTTTTACCTTGTGTTCCGCCCTTTCTTGCTTAGGTTTTGGTTAAAATTGTACACAAAATAGCCCCAAAAGCTTATATGTTGTGCTTGTTGCAGGATTGGACCAAAAATGACGACAATCAATCAAGGATCTGCTCGAAAAGGAGTGAATCTTGCACAAGTACCAAAGGTCCCACTTCAAGAGTCCCACCGCGGTCGCGGTCCATCTTCCGCGGACCGCGGTGGCAAGTTCATAGAACCTTCTTCAAGGCCAAGTCCGACCGCGGTCGCGGTCCATCCTCCACGGACCGCGGTGGCAAGTTCAGAGAACTATTCAAAGGCCATGTTTCCACCGCAGTCGCAGTCCATCCTCCGCGGACTGCAGTGGCAAGATTCAGAGACCCAGTTTTAAGGCAAAACGGCACCGCGGCCGCGGTCCGCGGTCAAGCATTTTCAGTGACCCAGAAGTGAAGGCCAAAGTTGTCCACCGCGGACCGCGGTCAATTTTATGCGGTCCGCGGTAACCCCGCAAGGGTATTTTTGTTCAGAATTTTGGCTGAGTATAAATTGCTTTTATTGTAATTTTCTTAGGTCATCTTTCCCATCAACGAACAGACCAGCTCATGAATAGTGTTCTTTTTCATCTTGTTGATATTTTCTTGTGATTTTAATATTGAATCTTTATGGTTTATGTTATAAATAATTAATATGGGTTCTACTTCATCTCTTTCATTGAATTCATCTTTGATTATGAGCAGATAGACCTATTAGCTAGGGTTGTGACTCAACCCTAGTGTGGGTATTTGATGGATTTCTAAAATTAGGGTTTGGATGTTTATGAGTGTTTGCTATTTGGGCTAATTTAGGGTTCTTATTTCTATAATTAGTGGTTGCAAACACTAATTGACTTGGGTCCTTCTTGAGAAAGAGGATTTGAGTCTAGAAAATTGGTCCAACAAGAAATTTGGACATAATCAAGAGATTGGTAGTCCCAATCAATTGGGTTGAATCCAGAACTGGTAAAACTGTGTTGACCCAAACGGTCATCCTGTGATAACTTAGCTAAATCTGCATTTTGAGGCCACGAAAGCCTCTGTTAATCTCACCTCGATATGCACACGCAGCCCGGGTGATGTGCCGGGAAGCTTTAATGTGAAAACTTGAAGAAAAACTGGAATTTCTATAATTAATTAACTTAAAGTTGACTTTGGTCAACATTTTTGGTAAACGGACCCGGGCCCGTGATTGGACGATCCCGAAAAGTCCGTAGGGAAATATGGGACCCGGGCGTATGCCCGGAATCCAATTCCGAGGTCCCAGGATCGAGAAATGAATTTTTAAAGAAAATTATTTTCTGAAAAATATTCAAGATTTTGAAAATGAAATTTAATGAGAAAACTCTGTATCGGGCCCGTATTATGGTCCCGGAACTCGGAACAGGTCAAATATGATATTATGCGTTGCCTGTAAAGTTTGGTGGAATTCCGGATAGCGTAGGTCGGTTCGGCGCATTGAAACCAAATCCTAAAACTTAAGAATTCCTAAGTTTGATTCTAGGGGTTTTGGAGGGTGATTCGGAGTTTTAACGGTTTTTAGGGCATTCTGAAGGATCGAGTGAGTTCTTAATATGATTCGGAACATGTTGGTATAGTTGCACGGGGGCTCGGGTGGGCCCAGGGGCCTCTCATACCCCGATCGGGGCCAAAAACCAGCAGCATCAGCTGCTGGTGCACCAGGTCTGGTGTGACCGCAGGTGCGGTCACCCAGGTCCCAGGTGCAATTCCGCTCCTGCGGTTGCACCATCGCAGGTGCGGCCCAGAAGCCCCCAGCCCCATTCCGCAGGTGCGGACCCTCCACCGCAGGCGCGACCTCGCAGGTGCGAGGTTTGTCCGCAGGCGCGACCTCACAGGTGCGAGGTTTGTCCGCAGGCGCGACCTCGCAGGTGCGAGGTTTGTCCGCAGGCGCGCCTTCGCAGGTGCGATCCTCCCTTCACAGGTGCGGCCCCCGGCCTCCTAGGCCTTCATCGCAGGTGCGACCTTATGGTCGCGGGTGCGGGACCGCAGGTGCAGTCCAATGGCCGCAGGTGCGGAAATAGTTGAAGGCAGACTCCTAATTAATACGGGACTTAGGCTCATTTCCTCCATATTCCATCATCTTGGACGATTTTTGAGAGCTTTTCATGAGGGGTTTCATCTACCAACTAAAAGGTAAGTGATCTTCCATTTCATATTAGCTTGTTACATCACTTTTTAGGTATATTAACATCAAATTAGAGGTAAAATCATGAGTTAGAGCTAAAACATAGGGTTGATGAATTCTTAGAAATTTCACTACTTTTCTACCATGAAACCTTAGGGAATTTACATATAAATGATCCTTAGGTTATGGGTGAGTGTTTTCTTCGAAAATTTTCGGAAACCGAGCGTGTGGGCCCGAGGGTGTATTTTGGGAATTCTTCAAGAATGATGAATTAGCCTAATTAGTGGTGTAATTTCCTACTGTTGAGCGTATATTGATATATTAAGTAATATTTGGCTAGTTTTGAGTCCTTGAGCGGCGAGTTTGGAGTTTCGGGCACTTTCTTGACCGGAGAAGTAGAATTCTACACGAGGTGAGTCTCCTTTCCAACCTTGTAAGAGGGAATTGTCCCCATAGGTAATTATATTGATTAAATGTCCTTATTTGTGGGGGCTACGCACATACCAAGTGACGAGAGTCCGTGCGTAGTGACTACTATACTTTGTCGGGTAGTGTTAGGATTCACAAGCATGCTTTTACTTGTCTTGTTTGTCTTTCCTTGCAAGTAACTGAGGTGAGTTATCACCTCTGATGCATTATGGAAACGTTAGTGAATATCCTGCAAGCTTAAGTTATAGATTATGCTACAAATGTGATACCGGAATTTCCTTCTTTAAAAGATATTTTTGTTAGAATTGTGTATATTATGAGCACCCGAGTCACAGGTATGATTCGTGAGCGGGGAAGCCTTACATTATGTCAACCACGTCACATGATCGATTCGTGAGCGGGGTAATAGATGCATCTATGGTTCAGGCCGTTCGACCCTCGGCAGTGCACATTTAACTTATCGTGTTGCTTCGGCCGTACGCTTCGGCATGCTATATGCTATTTACTTGTCTGAGAGTTTTATTTATGAATCATCAATTTTATCTGTCTGGCTTGGAAGGAATTTGGTGATTTTGTTCATATACGGTTGTAGTTGATACGACGCGGGAGGTCCTACTTGGTTATTTGATTGTTCCATGTGTACCTTCTTTCCATATTGATTGTACCTGAAACTTTATTGTCATAAACTAGTATTTTGACCTAGTGAGTAAAATGTCTACCTCTCGTCACTACTTATTCGAGTTTAGACGGGATACTCACTGGGTACATATTTAAATATATGTACTCATGCTACTCTTCTGTACTTAACTGTACAGGGTCTGAGCCAGCTGCGTTCGGCCACTATTCCGGCGGCCATCGTTGAGAGTTTCCTTTTGCTGATTTCACGGTGAGCTGCTTTCCTTGGCGATCTTGGCAGCACTGTGGAGTTCCCCACATACTTTTGTCTTGTTGTCTTTTCCTATCAGACATCATATTATTTATTAGCAGGGTTTTGTATAATCAGTCGCATGTTGACTCGTGACACTAGATTCTGGCACGTATATGGATTTCTTGATATTTTGGTAAAGATAAACATAATCAACGTTATTTTTCGTTGTAAATTGCCTTGTGCTTTCACTTAGAGATTGGTTTTAAAGGTTTTTTTATTTAAAGAATCACAAAAAGGGGTTTTATCATTTAATCACGCAAGAAATCACACGGGTAGATAGATGTTGGCTTGCCTGACCCTACCGTTGGGCGCCATCACAACTTGAGCGGAATTGGGTCGTGACAACATGGTATCAGAGTGCTAGGTTCACGTAGGTCTCACGAGTCACAGGAAAACCTAGTAGAGTCTTGCGGATCGATACGGAGACGTCTGTATCTATCTTCGAGAGGCTATAGGGTGTTAAGAAACCTCTCTTTACTTCTATTCTATCGTGCAGTCAATGGTTACTAAGTCTCACTCTTATATTCTCTCACAGATCGTGAGGACACGTGCAGCTGATATCCCTGCCCTGGGAGGTTCCGCTGCCCCCGCCGTTCGAGGCAGAGGTCGGGGGAGGGTACCGGCCCGACGCGGGAGACGTGGACGCCCCAGAGTTTCTCCCTTAGCACCACCAGAGGATCCAGTCATTGAGAAGCAGGACGAGATGCCCCCAGCAGATCCTGCCCCAGCTGATTTCATGACCGCTCCAGGCTTTCAGGAGGTCATGGGGCGTATGATGAGGTTCATGGACACCATGACTCAGGCGGGGTTGTTCCCAGCAGATCCTGCCACCTCTCAGGCAAGAGGGGGAGCTCAAACCCCTACCGATCAGGCCGCAGGTCACGCAGCGGCAGTTTATCAGACTCCAGATGCTATGCCAGTGGGTGGGGCACAACCAGTAGCTCCAGAGCTCAGACCAGCTGCGGGCGATGATCCGCAGAAGTTACTTGACAGATGGACTCGATTGCACCCTCCGACCTTTAAGGGTGAGAGGGGTGAGGATGCTCAGGACTTTATCGATAGGTGTAGATATAGACTGCACAACATGAGGATTCTAGAGTGCCATGGAGTTGATTTCACTACCTTCCAGCTCGAGGGTGAGTTGATTTCACTACCTTCCAGCTCGAGGGTAGAGCCCTCAGATGGTGGCAGTCTTACGTTCTGGGTAGGCCAGTAGGTTCACCTCCCATCACTTGGGAGCAGTTCACCCAGCTATTCTTGGACAGGTATATTCCACCCTCTGAGAAGGAAGAGCTGCGTTATCAGTTTGAGCAGCTAGAGTAGGGTCAGACGTCTGTGACAGACTACGAGGCCAGATTTTCAGAGTTGTCCCGCCATGCCCTCATGATTCTTCCTACTAATGCTGAGAGGGTGCGGAGGTTCGTAGCAGGGTTACATTCTGGTATTAGGGCCAACATGGCCCGAGAGGTAGAGATGGGAACTCTTTACCAGCTTGTGGTCGAGATATCTCGACGGATTGAGGGTTACCGATCTAGGAGTAGAGAGTAGAGCCAGCAGGACAAGAGAGCTAGGTTTTCTGGAGACTTTAGAGGTACCCTAGCCAGGGTTGGGGGTCATTTTGGCAGAGGTCAGTCCAGCAGGCCTCCACATTCAGCTCTACCACCGTCTTCTCGTGGTGTTCCGGTGAGACCATATTTCAGTGCCATACCTGAGGGTTCTTATCGCTCGCCAGCCATCCAGGGTTCCTCCAGTGGGTATTCAGGTTGTCAGGGATCTCCCAGTCCTTACTTCAGTGCCATGCCAGAGACTTCTCATCGTCCCCCAGCCATTCGGGGTCCTTCTTCTTCAGGGTAGCAGGCCATGTCATCAGTGAGGTGTTACGAGTGTGGGGATACGGGTCATATGTCAAGGTCTTGCCCCAGACTTAGGGTTAAGGCCATCCAGCAGAGTTATCAGCCTACTTATACAGCACAGGCGCCCCGTCCACCTAGAGGTGGAGGGCAGGTTGGTAGAGGTCGTCCCAGAGGTGGAGGCCAGGCAGGAGGGGCCCTGTCAGCTCCGATTCAGTCCCGCGGAGGTCAGTCTTCAGGCACTCCAGCCAGATTCTATGCTATACCGGCTCGAGCAGATGCAGTGGCCTCCGATGCTGTGATCACAGGTATTATTTCAGTATGTGGTAGAGAGGCATCTGTATTATTTGATCCAGGATCTACCTACTCATATGTGTCAGCCTTATTTGCTTGCTTCCTGGGTGTTCCTCGTGAGTCTTTGGCTTCTCCTATATATGTATCCACTCCCGTGGGTGATTCTGTGATGGTTGACTAGGTCTACCGGTCATGTGTGATATCATTTTGTGGGTGCGAGACTAGAGCAGATCTTCTATTACTCGACATGGTTGACTTTGAGATCATTCTAGGGATGGATTGGCTATCTCCTCATCATGTCATCTTGGATTGCCACTCCAAGACAGTTACTTTGGCCATGCCCGAGTTGCCCAGACTAGAGTGGAGGGGTTCCACAGTCAGCACATCCACCAGGGTTATTTCATTCCTGAAGGATCGACACATGGTCGAGAAGGGTTGCTTGGCGTATCTTGCTTATGTGCGGGACACCACCGCTGAGTCTCCAACTGTGGATTTGGTGCCCGTGGTTCGAGAGTTTGCAGATGTATTTCCTTCAGACCTTCCAGGCATGCCTCCGGATCGTGATATTGATTTTTGCATTGACTTGGCTCCAGATACGCAGCCTATTTCCATTCCTCCGTATCGCATGGCTCCTAAGGAATTGAAGGAGCTGAAGGATCAGCTTGAGGAGTTGTTAGCTAAGGGATTCATCAGGTCGAGTGTATCACCGTGGGGTGCTCCGGTGCTATTTGTGAAGAAGAAAGATGGAACCATGCGGATGTGCATTGATTACCGTCAGTTGAACAAAGTTACCATCAAGAATAGATACCCATTGCCGTGCATTGATAATCTGTTTGACTAGTTGCAGGGTGCCACAGTGTTTTCTAAGATTGATTTGATATCGGGGTATCACCAGTTGAAGATTCGAGCTTCCGGCGTCCCGAAGACAGCTTTTCGTACGAGATATGGCCACTACGAGTTCTTGGTGATGTCCTTTGGCTTGACTAATTCCCTGACATCATTTATGGATTTGATGAACAGGGTGTTCCGGCCGTATATTGATTCCTTTGTCATCGTCTTCATTGATGACATTCTGATTTACTCACGTAGCCTGGGAGAGCACGAGCAACATTTGAGAATCGTGCTCCAGACCTTGCAAGAGCAGAAGCTATATGCTAAGTTCTCCAAGTGAGTTTTGGTTGGACCCCGTGGCATTCTTGGGGCATGTTGTATCAGTAGAGGGTATTAAGGTTGATCCTAAGAAAATTGAGGCAGTTCAGAGTTGGCCACGTCCTACTTCAGTTACTGAGATCAGGAGTTTCTTGGGTTTGGCAAGCTACTATCGGCAATTTGTGGAGGGCTTTTCATCCATGGCATCCCCACTGACCAGATTGACTCAGAAGAATGTCCCATTTCTGTGGTCTGACGAG
This sequence comes from Nicotiana undulata, assembly GCA_005239495.1. Classification (NCBI taxonomy): domain Eukaryota; kingdom Viridiplantae; phylum Streptophyta; class Magnoliopsida; order Solanales; family Solanaceae; genus Nicotiana; species Nicotiana undulata. The sequence goes on along the minus strand of MDKH01028257.1, from coordinate 3,824 downwards.
TGTGAGGCGAGCTTCCAGAGGCTCAAGACAGCTTTGACTACAGCACCGGTCTTGGTATTACTCTCAGGTTCTGGGGTGTACACAGTGTATTGCAATGCCTCACATGTTGGATTTGGGTGTGTGTTGATGCAAGAGGGGAGAGTTATTGCTTATGCTTCGCGCTAGCTGAATATCCATGAGAAGAACTACCCAGTGCACGATCTAGAGTTGGCGGCGATTGTTCATGCTCTTAAGATTTGGAGGCACTACTTATATGGGGTGTCTTGTGAGATTTATATAGACCACCGGAGTTTGCAACACTTATTTAAACAGAGGGATCTCAATTTGAGGCAGCGCAGGAGGCTTGAGTTATTGAAGGACTATGATATCACTATCCTCTATCACCCGGGCAAGGCGAACGTGGTAGCAGATGCTTTGAGTAGGAAGGCTGAGAGTATGGGTAGTTTGGCTTTCATAGCAGCAGAGGAGAGACCTCTAGCCTCAGACATTCAGTCTTTGGCTAATCGTTTGGTGAGGTTAGATCTTTCAGAGCCCAGTCGAGTTTTAGCACATGTGATTGCTCAGTCTTCTCTATTGGGGGAGATTAAGGCTCGACAGTATGATGATCCACGCTTGGCTCAGCTCCGGGATACAGTGGCTCAGGGCAGTGCTAAGGAGATTACTATTGGAGAGGATGGTGTTTTGAGGATCTAGGGTCGCTTGTGTGTGCCCAACGTTGATGGCTTGAGGCAGAGGATACTTGAGGAGGCACACAGTTCGCGGTATTCTATCCACCCGGGGGCAATGAAGATGTATCGTGACTTGAGGTAGCATTACTGGTGGAGGTGGATGAAGAGAGACATAGTGGAGTATGTGGCTAGGTGCCTTAATTTCCAGCAGGTGAAGTATGAGCACCAGAGACCCGGGGGATTACTACAGCAGATGCCCATTCCAGAGTGGAAATGGGAGTGCATCACCATGGATTTCGTGGTTGGGTTACCTTAGACCTTGAAGAAGGTTGACGCGGTATGGGTCATTGTGGATAGATTGACCAAATCGGCGCATTTCATTCTTGTGGCTACTACTTATACGTCCGAGAGGTTAGCCCAGATCTACATCCGGGAGATAGTCCGGTTGCATGGTGTGCCGGTATCCATCGTATCAGACTGAGGTCCTCAGTTCACCTCGCATTTCTGGAGAGCATTGCACCGAGAGATGGGCACTCAGATAGATCTCAGCACAGCTTTTCACCCTCAGACCGACGATCAGTCAGAGCGTACAGTTAAGATATTAGAGGACATGCTCAGGGAATGTGTGATTGACTTCGGAGGCCAGTGGGATCAGTTCTTACCCTTGGCCGAGTTTGCTTATAATAACATTTATCAGGCCAGCATTGAGATGGCTCCATTTGAGGCCTTGTATGGTCGGCGATGTCGTTCTCCCATTGGGTGGTTTGAGCCCGGCGAGGCTAAGTTGTATGGTACAGACTTGGTGAGAGATGCCTTCGAGAAGGTGAAGTTGATTCAGGAGAGGCTCCGTACGGCACAGTCCATACAAAAGAGCTACGCGGATCAGAGGGCGAGGGACGTATCATTTATGGAGGGAGACAAGGCTCTGCTGAAAGTATCGCCAATGAAGGGTATTATGAGGTTTGGGAAGAAGGGCTAGCTGAGCCCGAGGTTTATAGGTCCTTTTGAGGTGTTGCGGAGAGTGGATGAGGTTTCTTATGAGCTTGCCTTGCCTCCCCACTTATCCGGAGTTCATCCGGTCTTCCATGTGTCCATGCTCCGGAGATATCACCCTGATTTCTCTCACGTGGTTGATTTCAGCACCATTCAGTTGGATGAGAGGTTGGGTTACGAGGAGGAGCCAGTTGTTATCATTGCCAGAGAGGATCACCAGTTGATATCTAAGAAAATTTCAGCTGTAAAAGTTCAGTGGCGGGGCCAACCAGTTGAGGAGGCGACTTGGGAGTCCGAGGAGGACATGCGGAGCCGTTATCCCCATCTTTTCTCTAACTCAGGTACACTTCTATATCGGTTCGAGGACGAACGTTTGTTTAAGAGGTGGAGATTGTGATGACCCAAACGGTCATCCTATGCTAACTTAGCTAGATCTGCATTCTGAGGCCCTGAAAGCCTCCATTAATCTCACCTTGATATGCGCGCGTAGCCCGGGTGATGTGTCGGGAAGCTTTAATGTGAAAACTTGAAGAAAAACTAGAAATTCTATAATTAATTGACTTAAAGTTGACTTGGTCAACATTTTTGGTAAACGGACCCGGACCCGTGATTGGACGGTCCCGGAAGGTCCATAGGAAAATATGGGACCCTGGCGTATGCCCGGAATCCAATTCCGAGGTCCCAGGACCGAGAAATGAATTTTTAAAGGAAATTGTTTTCTGAAAAATATTCAAGATTTTGAAAATGAAATTTAATGAGAAAAATGTGTACCGGGCCCGTATTATGGTCCCGGAATAGGTCAAATATGATTATTATGCGTTGCCTGTAAAGTTTGGTGGAATTCCGGATAGCGTAGGTCGGTTCGGCGCATTGAAACCAAATCCTAAAACTTAAGAATTCCTAAGTTTGATTCTAGGGATTTCGGAGGGTGATTCGGAGTTTTAGCGGTGTTTAGGGCATTCCGAAGGATCGAGTGAGTTCTTAATATGATTCGGAACTTGTTGGTATAGTTGCATGGGGGATCGGGTGGGCCCAGATGCCTCCCGTACCCCGATCGGGGCCAAAAATCAGCAGCATCAGCTGCTGGTGCACCAGGTCTGGTGTGACCGCAGGTGCGGTCGCCCAGGTCGCAGGTGCAGCCCAGAAGCCCCCAGCCCCATTCTGCAGGTGCGGACCCTCCACCGCCGGTGCGAGGTTTGTCCGCAGGCGCGCCTTCGCAGGTGCGATCCTCCCTTCGCAGGTGCGGCCCCCGGCCTCCTAGGCCTTCATCGTAGGTGCGACCTTATGGTCGCAGGTGCGGGACCGTAGGTGAAGTCCAATGGCCACATGTGCGGAAATAGTTGAAGGCAGACTCCTAATTAATATGGGACTTAGGCTCATTTCCTCCATATTCCATCATCTTGGACGACTTTTGAGAGATTTTCAAGAGGGGTTTCATCTACCAACTAAAAGGTAAGTGATCATCCATTTCATATTAGCTTGTTACATCACTTTTTAGGTAGATTAACATCAAATTAGAGGTAAAATCATGGGTTAGAGCTAGGACCTAGGGTTGATGAATTCTTAGAAATTTCACTACTTTTCTACCATGAAACCTTAGGGAATTTACATATAAATGATCCTTAGGTTATGGGTGAGTGTTTTCTTCAAAAAATTTCGGAAACCGAGCGTGTGGGCCCGGGGGTGTATTTTGGGAATTCTTCAAGAATGATGAATTAGCCTAATTAGTGGTGTAATTTCCTACTGTTGATCGTATATTGATATATTAAGTAATATTTGGCTAGTTTCGAGTCCTTGAGCGACGAGTTTGGAGTTTCGAGCACTTTCTTGACCGGAGGAGTAGAATTCTACACGAGGTGAGTCTCATTTCCAACCTTGTATGAGGGAATTGTCCCCATAGGTAATTGTATTGATTAAATGTCCTTATTTGCGGGGGCTACGCACGGACCAAGTGACGAGAGTCCGTGCGTAGTGACTACTATGCTTTGTCGGGTAGTGTTAGGATTCACAAGGATGCTTTTACTTGTCTTGTCTGTCTTTCCTTGCAAGTAAATGTGGTGAGTTAGCACCTCTGAGGCATTATGGAAACGTTAGTGAATGTCCTGCAAGCTTAAGTTATAGATTATGCTACAAATGTGATACCGGAATTTCCTTCTTTAAAAG